>MU708052.1:0-13255 GCA_026770625.1 Nicotiana glauca
TTTATTTTTATGATGAAAATAAAGTAAAGAAGTCAAAAATAATTGAAATAGTTATATTAGGCCTAAATTAAATATGTTCATGCTAGAAATGGGTAAAATTTCGGGAAGGGTCAAAAATTACATGTCAACACTTCCAACAATGACATGGGGAGAATTGAAATGATGTTTGAACAGATGACGAAAAAGACTGCGGATTCCAATGCTCAGTTGTCTTCCCACAATACTTCAGTTAGTAATTTGGAGGTTCAATTAGGCCAAATCTCACAATCCCTGAATACTCGCCATAAGGGGGATCTACCAAGTGATACGGTATTCAACCCAAATGGTGGGAAAAATCATGTTATGGCGGTAATTACAAGGAGTGGATGAGGCGGTGATGTTAATGCCTCCAAACAAAAGCAAATTTTGAGTGATAAAGTTGAGTTGCAAGAAGATGAAGTTCCTTTAGTGGTTGAAAATGTGATTGATGAGAGTATAAATAGAGAAATGAAGATTGATATTCAAGATGCCAAGGTGGAAACTCAGGATGACGTGAACCTGTATAGGAAATACGTAATAAACATGCCGGAGCCGGTTGTGCCTAAAGCCAAGGCTCCTTTGCCAAGGCCACCTCCACCTTATCCTCAAAGGCTCGCGAAGCAGAAAAATGAGAATCAGTTTAAAAAGTTCATTGACATGATGAAGAGCTTATCCATTAATGTACCTTTGGTGGAGGCTCTTGAACAAATGTCGGGCTATGCTAAATTCATAAAGGACTTGGTGACAAAGAAACGGTCCATGGATTGTGAAACTTTAAAGCTGACCCACCAAGTTAGTGCAATTGTGCACTCAATGGCCCCGAAGCTAGAAGATCCTGGTGTTTTCACCATTCCTTGCACCATTGGGAGTGCGGATTTTGCTAAAGCTCTATGTGATTTAGGGAAAAGTATCAACTTGATGCCCTGCTCAGTTTTCAAGACTTTGGGTATTGGGCAACCGAGGCAAAGTTCCATGAGATTAAAAATGACGGATAGAACTATGAAGAGACCATTGGGTATTATTGATGATGTTCTAGTCCAGGTGGACATATTTATCTTGCCAGCTAATTTTGTGATCTTGGATTGTGAGGTATATTATGAAGTTTCGATCATATTGGGGAGACCTTTCCTTCCTACGAGGAAGTCCTTAGTTGATGTGGAAGCAGGAGAACTTACCTTCCGGGTGGGTGATGAGAAAGTGGTATTTTATGTGTGCAAGTCAATGAAGCAGTCCAACAGTTCTGAGGTGTGCGCTTTTGTGGATATTGTCACGGCAGTGATAGTTCATAATACTAGTGCAGTGATTAATGTAGAGGACCCTCTAGAGGTAGTATTGTTGAATCTTGATGTTAATTATGATGAAGGCCAAGTGGAGTATGTTAATGTTTTACATGGAATGGGCTCTTATTCTTATGAGCCTAGGAAACTATCTTTGGACCTTGAGAATAGGAAGACTCCACCAACAAAACCTTCAATTAAGGAACCTCCGGTGTTGGAGTTAAAGCCATTATCTCCACACCTCAGGTATGAGCTCTTAGTCCCTAGTGCTACTTTTCAGTTATTCTTTCCTCTTATCTTACTAATGTGCAGGTTGATGCCACATTGGCGGTGCTTCAAAAGTGGAAAAAGGCAATTGGACGGACCTTAGCTGATATTTGAGGGATAAGCCCCGCTTTCTGTATGCACAAGATTATTTTGGAAGATGATGCAAATCCCTCCTTGGAACATCAATGAAGGTTGAATGAAGCAATGCAAGAAGTTATGAAAAAGGAGGTGATCAAGTGGTTGGATGTCGAGGTTGTGTACCCCATTTCTGATAGTTCTTGGACTTCGCCGGTGCAATATGTACCAAAAAAGGGTCGCATAACCGTGGTTGAAAATTCACAAAATGAGTTGATTCCTACCAGAACATTCACCGGTTGGACGGTATGTATGGACTACCGCAAGTTGATCAAAGTGACCCGCAAGGATCACTTTCCATTGCCTTTTCTTGATCAGATGTTAGACCGACTTGCTAGGAGTGCCTTCTGTTGTTTCTTGGATGGTTATTCTAGATACAATCAAATCTTTATTTCTCCGGAAGATCAAGAGAAGACCATATTCACTTGTCCATATGGCACCTTTGCCTTTTCTAGGATGCCTTTTGGGCTGTGTAATGCACTGGCTACATTTTAGCGGTGTATGATGTCCATTTTCACCGATATTGTGGAATATATTTTGGAGGTGTTCATGGACGACTTTATTGTTGTGAGTGATTCATTTGATGCATGTTTGAAAAATCTAGATAGAGTGTTGGCCCGTTGTGAAGAAACCAATCTTGTTCTTAATTGGGAGAAATGCCACTTTATGGTGGAAGAGGGCATAGTTCTTGGGCATAAAATTTCAAAGCATGGTATTGAGGTGGACAAAGCAAAAATTTATGTGATTTCAAGGCTCCCTCCCCTACCTCTGTCAAGGGAGTTAGAAGTTTTCTTGGACATGCTGGGTTCTACCGGTGATTTATCAAAGACTTTTTGAAGGTAGTGAACCCGTTATGCAAGTTATTGGAAAAAGATGCCAAGTTTGTATTCTATGAGAGATGTATGCAATCCTTTGAACTTCTCAAGCACATGTTGACCACCACTCCTATCATTACCGCACCTAATTGGAGTTTGCCCTTTGAGCTCATATGTGATGCGAGCGATGTTGCGTTTGGGGCGATTTTATGTCAAAGAGTGAACAAATTGTTTCATCCGGTATACTATGGGAGCAAGACAATGAATGACGCTCAAATGAACTACACGGTGACCGAGAAAGAACTTTTGGCTATTGTGTTCGCAATGGAAAAATTTTGGTCGTATCTTATGGGTGCCAAGGTCATAGTCCATACCGATCATGCCGCACTCCAGTACTTTATGATGAAGAAGGATTCCAAAGCTAGACTAATGCGATGGGTCTTGTTATTTCAAGAGTTTGATTTGGAGATTGTGTACCAGAAGGGTAGTAAAAACCAAGTGGCAGACCACTTGTCCCGCTTGGAGGATGAGGGGAGGCCTTGAGATAGCCTAGAGATCAATGATTCATTTCCCGACGAACAACTTCTTTCAGTGTCGGTGAATGGTATGGTTTGAGGACATTACTAATTTCTTTGTGACTGGTATAATCATGTGTGAGCTCTCTTCTAACCAAAGGAAGAAGCTCAAATGGGATAGTTTGGATTTCTATTAGGATGAACCATACTTGTTCAAGATTTGCATGGATGGTGTGATCCGAAGGTGTGTCCTGGAGGAAGAGCAATTGAGTATCTTGGAGGCTTGTCATTCCTCTCCCTATTGTGGTCATCATGGAGGGACGAGGAAGGCTTCCAAAGTTCTTAGTTCTGGGTTTTATTGGCCAACTTTGTGCAAAGATGCAAGTGAACTTGTGAAAAGTTGTGACGAATGTCAAAGAGCGGGGGGGAATTTTGAATAAAGATGAGATGTCTCAATACCATCCTTGAAGTTAATATCTTTGATGTATGGAGCATTGATTTTATGGACCATTTGTTAGCTCGTGTGGGAACACATACATTCTTATGGCGATTAACTGTGTTTCAAAGTGGGTTGAAGTCGTGGCTTTACCCAATAATGAGGCCCATAGTTTTGTTGCGTTTCTCAAAAAGAGCATTTTTTACAAGGTTTGACACTCCTTGTGCAATCATAAGTGATGGAGGATCTTATTTTTGTAATAGAGCTTGTGACACTTTGCTTGCGAAGTATGGTGTCAGCCATAAAGTTTCTATTCCTTATCATCCTCAAGTGAGTGGCCAAGTTGAAGTCTCAAATAGGGAAATCAAAAGTATATTGTCAAAGACGGTCAATGCAAATACGACCGATTGGTCAAAGAAATTGTATGATGCTCTATGGGCTTATAGGACTGCTTACAAGACTCCGATTGGTATGTCCTCGTATCGGTTGGTATTTGGGAAAGCTTGCCATCTACCAGTTGAGTTAGAGCACAAGGTCATGTGGGCTTTGAGGAAGCTGAATCTTGAATAGGATGTGGCAGCCAATCTTCGTGTGGAGCAGCTTAATGAACTTGATAAATTTTGATTCCATGCCTACTCCAGTTCGTCCTTGTACAAGGACAAGCTGAAGTACCTCTATGATAAATATGCTCGTGGAAAGGAGTTCAAAGTTGGTGAGTTGGTTCTCTTGTTCAACTCACGGTTATGTCTGTTTCTGGGAGAGCTTAAGTTAAAATGGAGTGGACCTTTTGAAGTGGTGTTTGTAACTCCATTTGGTGCACTTGACTTGAAGAACAAAAATGGGGAAGTTTTCAAAGTGAATGGGCACAGGGTCAAGAACTACTTGGGCAAGATTTATGACATCTACATGGTGGCACTTCTCCATCTAAAGTGATTTTATGGTAACATACGCCGTACCGCGACGTTAAATCAGGTGTTTCTTGGGAGGCAACCCATGTGTCTTTCTTTATGTTTTCCTTTGTTTTTCTTTGTAGTATAGGATTTATGTTTAGACTCACTGTTTATGATATGTTGTAGGATTGTGTTGTTGCAGTGCAGGAACAAGTTGAAAAAGGGTCACTCTCTAAAGTTTTCAGTGTGGAACACACTTATTTTGTGCGGGGGCAAGAAATCAATGCAGACCGCAGAAGTAATTTACCAAAAGTTGGGACTCTCTAAAGTTTTCCACTACGGTCGCATTGCATTTTGTGCGGTCCGTAGTGGTCCATTGCGGCCGCACTGCATTTTGTGCAGTCCGCTATAGTCGACTTGTCTGTGCCTCATTATTTTGAGCACCGCGGACCGCGGTGCCATTTTGTACTATCTGCGGTGGATAGGTAAGCTGGGTCCCAGGATCTTTTTTTATAAATAGAACCTGAGGCCCTATATTTGAACTTTTCGATCCTTCTCATCTTAGAAGCAAAAAAAATTACTGTACATCTAACTAAATTGCACGCAAAAAACTGCTAAGGCTCAATAATCATCACTACATCTTACTTCTGGTACCTTTAATTCCCTCTCATTTGGATAATTTTATTATTTTCTTTGAATTTTTGTCTTTTTTAGTTTTTCTTCCTTCCCTTCCCGTTTTTCTTTCAAATTTTGTAGCTTAGGTCAGTTAAATACTGTTTTAATTAGGTTTAGGCAGTTAAAACATTGAGGCAACACTTAGGGAATCATGACTAGGTGAATAATTGGACTAAAAATGAAAAAACATGAACCCTAGGTTGGTATTGCTGCTGGGCACTCAGTGCGGACCACGGTGGATTTTGTGCGGTCCACGGTGCCCCTGTGCGATCCGAACTACTATTTTGTGT
This sequence comes from Nicotiana glauca, assembly GCA_026770625.1. Lineage (NCBI taxonomy): Eukaryota > Viridiplantae > Streptophyta > Magnoliopsida > Solanales > Solanaceae > Nicotiana > Nicotiana glauca. The sequence goes on from MU708052.1 coordinate 5,319, forward strand.
GGATCGCAACGACAAAGTTCTGAATGCTGAAATTAGAGGACCGCGGCCGCAATCGATTTTGTGCGGTCTGCAGTGCCTCAATGCGAACTGCAATGCCATTTTATGCGGTCTGTGGTGCATAGATTTAGAGAGTGGATAGTCTGAACCCCACCTCTATGCGGACCGCAATGGATTTTGTGCGGTCCATATTGGCCTCTTTGTGGCCGCACTTCATTTTGTGCGGTCTGCATTCTACAACCATGAACTGTATACTACAAATTTTTTGCAACCTTGCTTCTGATTATTTCTACTGATACTAACAACCCATAATCGACTGTTGTTTGCAAACAATGGTAAAATCACGAGGCGAAAGTGATAAACATAAAGGCAAAGGAGAGTCCTCCCGGGGTAGGGGACGGGCATGATAAGATTGACCCAGCAAGCCCGGCAAAACATCAAAAATGCTCGGAGGCTCATCAAAGTTGTAGACAGAGTTATTAACCGATCAGGGAGTGAGTATGAGCCTTCCCAGAAGGATTCATCAGACTCCGTGCTAGAGTATGTTCCTGACTGATCGGAGTGGAACAGATTGAGAGATACACCTCCAGCCTCTCCCACTGCCCAAGCATCTGTACAGGTATCTTCTATGTCATCTGAGGGCTCAGCTGCAGCAGTGGCGATGAGTATTCCACCTCTCCTATAGCTTTACTATCCGGAGAGAGTCCTGTGGCAGAAGAAGGGGAAACAGTAGAAGGCGGTGAGCCCCAAGTAGGTGGGGTAGATAGGACTAGGAAATCGGAGGCATGGGAGGACCGGTTTGTGAGTGAGGTTTCCTACAACAAGTTCAGAGAGTGGTGGCCCGAGAGAAAGCTAATACCTGAGTGTAAATTCATCATAAATGACCTTGAGCCTCAAAACCCCAATGTGTTGAGGCATTTCAGAGAGAGAGCTGGATGGGAGTATTTCATAGGGCAGGTGGAGGAGGCCAATGAGCACTTGGTGAAGGAGTTCTACACAAATGTGGCCCATATCAAAAAGGGTACCATAGTCACCAAAGTGCAGAACTTGAAGGTGAAATTTGATGGAAAGGCCATAAATGATTACTTGGGCTTCATGGAGGAGGATGAGTCCTTGTATTTGTAGAATATGGCATTGGGGGATGCAGCTCATCCTTGGTTAGTGGAGTATTTGGCAATATCAGGTACCACCCCCGATTGGTTGATTGCGGGAGTGAAGATATTGAGGAGAACTCTGAATTTTGAGGCTAAGGGGTAGGAGACATTAGTGTGCAGCAGGCTAGACCCCACCACCCAAGACAAATCACTCCCTCTTCACCAGGCTATATTGGTAGCATCAATCATGGCGGGGTATCCGATTAACATCGAGAATGTGATGTCCCGGTTTATCACACGGGTGGTGAATGAAGGTGACCGAAATTATCCTTTTCCCAAATTCCTGACTATGTATCTGGAGGACTTATCTGTGGAGAAGAGGAAGTTTGATATGAAAATGAAGCCGAAGGCTCCGTTCTCTTAGTACAGCCTGCAGGGTGATGACAACCCTAAGGGCAAGCATTTCAAGGGTAAAGCTACTACTTTAACTGGCCGATCTGAAGAGCCAGTAGTGGTAGTGGCTCCTACTGAGCCTCCTTCCACCTCAGCAAACATGGGCCCAGGTCCATCCACTTCTATTGTTCCAGACATACCCTCCATCACTGCAAACCCATTGACTACCCACCGTCTGAGCCAAGCCCTCGCCAGCATCAACAACTGGATGCAGATAACTTCTTCTAAGTTGTCTATACTATATACTACAGTGGCAGCTCAGTCAGCACCTCCCCCTCCACAGGTCCCACAGTCCATTGAGGACACTCTCAAGGAGCTTCTAGACAACCAGAAGAAGATCCTTGAGAACTAGAAATTGCTTACGGACGATGTTGATTCACATGGGAAGGCTCTCAAGGAGATTGCTAGGGGGCAAAGAAGATGAGGAAGACTCGGGCTTCTAAAGAGTCGGTGAAGGAGTTACGGGTCGAGGTTGAGAGATTGAAGGCGGATCACCTGCCTTTAGATTTGCTACTGCATGACCCAACACCCTCAGCCCAAACCCATCCAAATTAGTCTGAGAGGCCTCCTAACAGGAAGAGGTTGATCCCTCAGTCTAACGATGCAGTCATTCAGTTAGCGGACCCATCGGAGGATTCATCCAGCCAGCCCCAGAATACAGCCCAGGAGCCAGTCCAGGCCCAGGTCCCAGTAGAGCCACAGACCACAAGGAGCCAGTCACGGGTTCCTAAGCATACAGAGGACCCAGGGACCCAGACTCAGGATCCCACGCAGGCGGACGGCCCATAGGGAGTCTCTTTTTTCCTCTTTCCTCTATTTTTGTGCTTATTTTGCTTAGTTGGCATTGAGGACAATGCCAGCTTTTATTTAAGGGGGTAGGCCCGATTTGGATTTGGATGACTGTACATATAACAGATTTTATGATTTCTTTCTTTTTTTTTTTAATCTTTGGTATGTATATAATTCTATCATTTTATTACATTTTTCATACTTTTTACCTTGGGTTTATATATAAAAGTTACGTTCTTATGTATATATTCATCCCCCCTATTGTATATTCGATTAAATCTCCTCTTGTACATATTCATTTTGCATTCCGCATTTTTCCTTTCCTAGCTTCTTATTTTATATTCGTAGCTTCTTGGTTTGAGTTTTTGCAATAAGTCTTTGGTTTTCTTAATGTCACATTTCTTTCCAAAGGTGAAATTTATGTGAACCGGGTGGCTCTTCCCGATGATGGATGTCATGACAACCTTCTTAAGGGTTTGAGTTTGTTTTTCTTTTTGCTTTTTAGTAGTTAGTTGGTAAGGTGCCTCAAGCAAAGCTTTACTTGGTCCTAGCACAATTACATTTGATCCTATGGTAAAAAAACACATTGTTGTGTATAGGATGGTGAAAGTTGTGACCTTGAGACTCTTTTGTTGGTCGATAATCATCAAGTGGTTTTTCAGGACCACTGTGTGCTCAAATCTTATCTAAGGTTGTTGTGGGCCCCCGACTCTGTGTCTTTATCAATCCCATAGCTTGTGTGGTGAGTATTTGCATTGCATGTCCAAGTCCCGATTCATTGGTCTAGAACTTTCCCTGAATGTTTCTCTAGGCGGAATCCTAAGTGAAATTTGACTGAAGACATGATTATAGTATCTCCTTGATCCGAATGTTATTTTGAACACTTCCATAGCCTACCAATGATAAAATCCCTAGTCAACCCTTTTGAGCCTTAGACCTTTTTACTTCAAGAACCATGACACAAGCCTTTACCCGTTCTAAAGATACCCTCTCTTGGCACCCGACCTTTCCTTAGAGCATGGAAAAAGCATAAGTTTGGGGGTAGAGACGAGGATTGCAACAAAGTGGTAAAAAGTGCAAAATTAAGAAAAAGAAAGGTAATGAAAAAGAAAGAAAATCAAAAAGACAAAAAGAATGTTCAATGTAGAAAAGAATGAAGGGATTCAATAAAAGCAAAGAATAAAAGGTGTGAAAAGTTGAGAAAGGAGAAAATATTTGAAATGATTAAGAAAGAGTGACAGTGTGTCTCTCTAACCCCTTAGAAAGAAGTGAAATGACTTAAGAGGTCAAGTGAATGTGTGCCAAATTAAATAAAAGAAGTGATAAAGGGAAGATGGAACCTACTTAGACCAAACATTTCCTACCCTAAACCAAAAGCCTTCACTATGTCTCCACAAAAATCCTATATGGTCTTGAGTTGAATGAAGCTTACATTAGTGGTGACTCACATAAGGGGGAAGCATATGGTACCTAGAGCCGGACTTATGGATTTTCTTTGAGAGAGATGAGTGTATTTCCATTACTAGTTCTGAGAGCTACAATCCTAAAGGTGAGGTTTACTTAGGGAGAGTTGAGGATGTGTGAGTTTGGGTTCCACAATGATCAAAGTAATAGAAAGAGTTGCCTTGATGTGTTGAGTCAACTCTTGATGCTCTTGTGTCACACTAAATCCATGGTGTTTAAAAGAGTGAATGTTGTTAATGATTCATTTGAATTGAGGGCAATTGTTAGCCCCAATTGATGCTAGATGAGGTCACTTTAGGTTAGCCGAATTTTCTTGGATTTACTCTTAAGGGATGAGTCTTATTTTGTTTGCTTGAGGACAAGCAAAAGCTTAAGTTTGGGGGAGTTGATAACTAGGGATTATGATGCATTTTATACTTCTTGCTTAAGTTTTGATTAGAAATGTATACAAAATAGTCCCAAAGGCTCACATGTTGTACTTGATTGCAGGGTTTGGTCAACAAGGTGACAATTCGAAAGGAGTGAAACATGCACAATTACCAAGAACAAGGCCAAGCTCAGTCTAACAGGATCAGTGCGGTCGCATACCATTTTGTGTTGTCCGCAAAGATGAAGTTCATAGAGTAGGCATTTCAGGTAGCCAAGCAATGCGGCCACAAAGTATTTTGTGCGGACCGCATTGATTTCATTGCGGCCGCACTCGACTTTGTGCGGTCCGCAGAGCCCAAGATCAGAGAGTTGCCAAGTTGGAGGATGATGCCCAATGCGGTCCGCAGTCCATTTTGTGTGGACCGCAATAGAAGCCACCACGGTCGCGGTGCATTTTATGCGGTCCGTGATGGCCAACTTCAGAGAGCAGATTAGTCAGCCAAGAGACTTAGTGCGGCATCTCTCGATTTTGTGCGATACGCACTAGCTCCACAGTGGTGTTATTATCCAGAATTCTTAGCCTAGTATAAATAGTTTCTTTTTCCATTTTTAGGTCATTAGTTGTATTTGGACAAAGAGTTGCACTCGTGAATAGTTCTCTTTCACCATTTTGAGTAATTTTAGCTTAATTTCATCATTGAATCTTCAAGTTTCATCTAGTAATTAATTATTATGGGCTTTTCTTCATCTATTTCTTTGTTTTCTTCTATAATCATGAGTAGCTAGACCCATTAGCTAGGGTTGTGGCTCAACCCTAGTATAGGTAATTGATGGGTCTTGTATTTTAATGCTTGATTGTCTATGGGTGTTTGATATTTGGACTAATTTAGGGTTCTAATGTTGAATTGGTGATTATAAACACTAGTTTATGCCGAGTTGACTTTGGCTCTTCTTGAGAAAGAGAACCTAAGTCTATGAAATTGGTCCAGCAAGGAGTTGGGCCGTATTCAAGAGATTGATAGCCCAAATTAAAAGGTTAAACCTAGAGATAGTAATACCCGACTTGAACCTCAATTGCTTGCACAAATTTTCATATCCAATTGGTCTTGAGAAAGTTAATTCGGGCAAAATCACTCGAACTACCGAGAGGTATAGAGTGAGTAGAATCGTGCCTTGGTTATATCATACTCCCCAAATATGACAATCTAGCCTGAGACTCGAGAATCCGTCAATTATCCACATAGAAGATAGTCACTCTCCTAGTGCCTTTTACCTATTTAGACAACTCTTAATAGTTTAATATTAGCTTTACTTAGCCTAATTTAGCATCTTAGTAGTATAAAATTAGAAGTAAGATCAAAACCAGCAATGTTTAGAAGTTCAATTAGTAACAATTACGCAATGCCAATTTAGATAGAGACTCAACTCCAATCTTTAGTTCCCTGTGGAAATCGGTCCTGACCTTCTCGGGTAAAAGCTGCTTCGACCACTCTTGTTAGTTTGTAGTAGTACAGGGTTGGGCCCGATCACTCCTCCGTGAGAGTCTCACCGAACTTCTTCAACAAGATGGAGGATACTTGTTCGTTGGCGAGATCATAGCCTTTTACAGTGGTGACATAGTGAGTTACATGATCGTCGGGATAGGTCGTACCATCATATATTTTCAGATAAAGTGTATTTTGAAGGTCTTTGATATGGTATGTAGGGCGGATTCATCACAGTATGGTTTCTCGACATACCGATTGGCATCTCTCTTTGACAAGAGTTTTGGGACACCCGGTATTTTATTGACCCTTTCTTGGTGGTCTGTCATTTGGTCCCGAAGCACTTTGTTCTTATTCTCCATTTCATCCATCTTTTTCAAAATGGTTGTGAGGGTGTCATCACCTATATTATTAACAGTATGAGTAGTACCTGTTATTGTAGGGGGGCAAGGGTCATGCTGCTCCACTATAGTCGGTGCGATGCCAGTCCTCGCATTTTCTATGACTGTATCATGAGCGGTCTTGTGGAGGATGCTGGTTAGTGTGTTAGTTAGCCAAGCGTCAATGAGCTTTTTCACCTCTAGTGATGTTTCTTTTGTCATAGACATAGAGGCTCATTTACCACGGGATGTTGTGATACTTCCATGAGGGAGATGCGACTCGCCTCGCCTGGGAGAGGCTTTAGGCATTATGTCCTCGCCTTCTGTCTCAGAAATCTCATTGATTGTGTTCAGGAGATTGGTGGTGAGGTTGGTCACTACCCTCATTCTTTTTTTTCTGTTACCTATCATATCAGATCTATGTGTATAAGGACAAGTGAGTTTTGCTCTCTCTTTTTTGTTAGCAATCCGTAATAGTTATATATCTAAAAGAAATTAAAAATTAACTAGAAAATCCCCACAGACGGTGTCAAATTGTTTGACCAAAAAGTACAAACTTTCGGCTAAACTATTAAATCTTATGTAATAAAGGGTTAAACCTAATTAATGATAATATCTCTAGATTTAATATTAGTTAGCTTAAATAACGTAAGGTAATGCTGATGGGGAACTGAAAACAATGCGTATTTAATATTCTGAATGATTTGAGCAATAATAAAGAATCATCAAGCAATAAATAGCAATAAATGATATTTATATAAATAAGGAGAATGTTTCACCAAATATTGAATGGGGTAGATGATTTGTTCTTTCTGATAGTGATGAATGACATACGAATCCTAAAATATTGGAACAATTCTCGAATCGGATGGAAAAGTATGAAATAATGGATGATGGATCTAAGTAAAAAGGTAGAGTTTGTATCTTTGCTTGAGAAAGGGTCTTCTTCTCAAAAAGTGTTCTCATCAAATAAATATTACGTGCATTATTCCCTTATCTCTTTTTCTATTTATATGAGACATGTCCCCAATCAACCCTAATAGTACAAGTGCGGAAAATATTCAATGGAATATTCTCTTTAATATCGTATTACACAAACTAGTCTTAGTGCTCTGTCCTTGATGCTTGACCTCGACCATTATTGACTGTCCGGCTTTCCTAATCGACCTCGATCACATCTTTTTCCCTTAATACCCCTTTATGCTAAATCCTCATAGGACAGATTTTGGGCTATACAATTGTATCAATATAATCATGCTTAATCTTGTATAGCTGCACAATCACCTTAACATTCGTATCTTTGCAATACTTATTCTGGAAATATATTGAACATTAATAGCTCGGCATTCACATATAATATTGTTTGTCTTGCAAGTGTTGCATAAATTTAATAGCCATCATTCTAATACATTACTCTTCATCTACCATGTCATTCTTTTAGATCATTAAGCCTAAAAACATGTGTGTGATTATTTATCTAATAATTTAAGTTTGAAGTAAAACTTCCGTTTCCAAAATAACATTTTAGCTATTTCTTTTATAAGAAAAATTAACTATTGTTTATATAATATACAAATCAAATTAGTATTCTAAACTTCGTAAATAGGCAGATAGATAATCAAATGAGGCATACTTCTACCGGATGGTTTATTGAGGCTTCAATATGAAGCAGAATAAAGTTTATGCCAGTCTTTCAAAATTTAGTTATTTTGAAAAAAAAAATTGTCACGAGAATCTTTGGAAAAAATACTTTAGGAGAAGCAATTGGTATTTGACAAAATTTTAAAAGTACTTCTGAAAAGAAAAGGTTACTTTCAACTTATGGAGTGGCGTGTCAAAATCTGATCAGCTTGAAACGAGTCTATTACCCACAAAAAAAAAAAAAAAGCTTAATCTCATATGGGGGG
>MDKF010647665.1:0-45342 GCA_026770625.1 Nicotiana glauca
CTCTTTTTACGCTTATATTTATATATCCCTTTCGCCGGAGTATGTAAAGCGCCGTAAAAAAGAGGTGTGACATACACCACATCTACACGAAGCATAAACTCTGAGTCTTTCCAAAGCATCATCATGAATCGATGAGGCCAAATATAGCACACATTCCCCAAACCCTTTGCTCAAATTACCACTGATGTTTCCTTTCCTTAGTTGTAATAACCCACCAATATGCCGATAACCATGAACCTCACAAGTAGACAACCATGCAATCCAATCGTAGATGGTAGGGCTCTCTCGTTTAGCTTAAAGCTACAATTACATAACCCTGAAACCCACCAAGAATCCTTCTTCCTCATTGACATGATCTCGCATAATCGACCCGCCAAATTTCTCGAAATCTCCCTATTAAACTTTAAATGAACATTCTACATCATTTGCCATATTTACATATTTGACCTCTTACTGGGTAGCTAGTAGAATTCTTTGTAGAAGCTTTATCAACACCATGCAACAGCTAGCCTGCTCACAAGAGATGACCCAACTATGGAAATTCTATGTCGACATCTTCCAACGATGCTGCGTTGGGTACAGTTACTATGAAATCAGTAAACCATCCTAAGCTCATGCTCATTCACCAGATGTACAAGTCCGTTCACTCCCCATTGACATCACTAAAAGTTAGACAATACATTCCAACCCGAAGTCATGTTGCATTCCTCTTCATATCAAGCAAACTCCTTTCTATCGTATCCAATCTTCCCCAGTATATTATCCAACATTCCAAATTAAATCCATAGACCTAGTCACTGCCTACCATGAATCCCAAATCACTCTAAACTTTACTCAAGGCGTGTGGCCATCCTACCACAGAAATAATATGTTACTCTGCCACTCTTCCACTTCGGTTAAACCTTCTCCGTTAAGCAACTCCTTGACTTTTGCTTTTCATACTTGACCTTCTAGTTGTCCAAAATACCTCCCACATGTCATTCCTCATCCTTCGTTGCCCAATTGTTGTCTCAAATCTGAATCCATCTCTATGACACTTGAGCTAATAAATTGCCACCAACTCCAAGCCTCCTAGAAGATCATCCTTCTCGAGTCATCAATATTAGAAATACCCATTTGATTCTGAAATCGCTACACTCTGCTATCTTTGACAACCGCTTCTTCGACACCATTTCACACTACCTTGCCCCGAAAGCAAATTGATGAAGACCATAACACCAGTGACCTTAACGTGTTCAACAAGGACGATTACACCATATCACTATTGAGATTTCCACCGCGCTTGAAAATACCAAGTCTCCTTACTCCACTATCCCAAACCTGAACATTCATAGTTCATTGCCTTTCTTTCGATGGAAATAAAATGTTGAACTTCTGAATCATGCACTGAGAAAAACCTCCTTTCAAATCATTCACTGCCTCGACGCATAAACAAGAACCCTATCATTACACCAACATGGTGCGATAACAACATCTGAACATCATAGCAATCTGCACGCATCATCAAAACCATTAAATATATGGCTACTCAGGTGAATGATAGAACATCCTTCCGCAAGAAGACGATAATGACTTGCTCGAATGCGTAGAGAGAAATATCCTTATCCATATCTATAGTACCATTACAATTCCTCAATTCCCAATTGATAACAACCGCTTCACGTTGCATAAGATTGAATAGGAAATAAATAAAGTCTTAAGACTCAAGGTAATCAAATCGCACGATGTGGAATCAAGAAGGGAAGTGCTCCTAACAGCCTAGTAGCCTCTCGAAGATAAGTACAAATGTCTATGTACCGATCTGCAAGACTCTACTAGAATTTCTCATGACTCATGAAACCTAGTGAACCTAATGCTCTGATACCAAGCTGTTATGACTCAAAATCCATTAAAGGTCATGATGGCACCAAACACTACCTCAGGCAGACCAACAATAAATGATTAACTCGATTACTCATTTTAGTATTTTTGAAATCATAACTTCCTTCAATTTAATATCTAGAAATAAAAATTTACAGGGTAAGTGATAATACTTTTTTGCCACTACAATAATGAACAACCTATAAGCACCCCCAAAACCCGGTGTCATAAGTGTATGAGCATCAACAAGAAAATATGGTAAAATACAACATCTGTTTGGAACACAATTTAGATAAGAGAGTGTATTAACTTTGATTGAGACTCTGTGTGCTGTAGACTCATAACATAAGATGAAGCTCACCTAAGGCCCCGCAATAGGTGAGCCTCTGCACTTACAAGACCACAAGCTATATATGTACCTACACAAAATGTATAGCAAGTGTAGTATGAGTACATAAATTAATGCGTACCTATTAAGTATCTAGTCTAACCTCAAAGAAATAGTAACGAGGGGTCGACTCCGACACTTACTATGGGCTAACCATAAAATATCGATATTATAATTAAGCATGGATTATGTAGAAATAGTTGAAAACTCAAGAATAAGAAGTATGTAAAAAATTCCTTCACTGATAGTAAATCTGAAATTAATTTTCATCATATAACAAATTAATCTCTCAAGTCAATGAAACAGTATCGATTATAGTTGGACTCCAAGAAAATTTTTATATACAAATTATGTTGAGGTCGTACGGCCCAATATAACATATAAATGTAAACTATGCATTGTCAAGGGTCGAATGGCATGAACCATAGATGTATCTATTTGCTACCGAGGCTTTTAGGCCGCTACACAAGAAGAGATAATACATTAAAATAATAGATTTAAGATTATTAAGGGGCTAATATTCAAGAAATACCAATTCTCATTAACGGTCAAGTGACCCATACAAAATCATATAAATGAAGTTTAACCTTTTATAATTCCATTATAAAATTCCAATATGATATAAGCAATCAAACTAACAAGTAGGGTGAAAACGTCGCAAGTATAGCATGATTTGGATCCTAGACTACCCGGACATATGCATAATTAGTAGCTATGTACGGACGCTCGTCATTTCGTGCATATATACCCCAACAAATCGAAGTACATATTAAATAGATTCACCTATGGGGTTAATTCCCTCTTAAAAGGTTAGAAAAGAGACTTACCTCGCTCTGAAGTTCCATAAGCGGCTCCAACGCCACTCTGACAACTCAAACCAATGCTTGACCATCAAAAACAATGCAACTAATGTGAAAACCAATCAAAACGTGTTCTAATACCAATAATTAATCTATTTAAACAAGTTTCCAACTTCGCTCAACCCACGAGCCCACGTGTCGGATTACAAAATTTTTCAAAGATAAACATTGCCCATAACCACTCAAACTCAAATATATAATTTGTTCCCAATTTCATACTCAAATTCACGGTCAAAATCCAAAAATACATATTTATAGGTCTTTCTTCAAAACTCCAAAATTCTACTAATTTCCATGTTTAATTCCATATATATACCATGTATTTGACTTGAAATAGGTGGGAATTACTTACCTTGTGATTGATGCTAAAAATTGTGCTCCAAAATCTCTACAAGATCGGCTGCCATGGAGGAAATAAAATGAAAATGGCCAAAACCCAGTTTTTAAAACTTTACTTCCCATGAGACCATCCATCGCGACCGCGAAGCCTAAACATGCAGTGCGTCCAATCCCCTCTTCGCCTTCATGATACCTTCGGACCCTACTGCTTCGAGTTCGTGACTGAAGCTCCTTCGTGTTCGCGAAGGCTTTCTAGCTTCTGCCTCGCATTTGCATCCACTTCCTTGCATTCGTGAAGGTCAATCCCAGCATCCTCACAATTCCTCTTCAAGAATGCATAAGATCCTTTGTGTTCGTGAAGGAGGAAACCAGACATCAGCACAACAGCCAAAACAAATAGAATTGGTTCGAAACCACCCCGAAACACACCCGAGGCCCTCGGGACCCCATCCGATCATCCCAACTAGTCCCATATCTTAACATAAACTTACTCGAGGCCTCAAATCACATAACAAATATTGAAATCATGAATCATACACCAATTCGAGCTTAATGAACTTTAGAACTTCAACTTCTACATTCAATGTTAAAACCTATCAAATCACGTCCGATTGACCTCTATTTTTTCACACAAGTCACATTTGACATTATGGACCTAGTCCAACTTCAGGAATCGAAATCCGACTCTGATATCAAAAAGTCCACTCCCGGTCAAACATCCCAAAAACCTTCTATAATGACCCGTTCGGTCATTTTGTGAGTATCAGCCTCGATCCTATATTTACTGCTTTCACCATATACTTTTCTGCTGGTATGACTTGATGGGAGGTTTTGGTTGTTGTTTAGGATTGATTTAGGACACTTAGTCCCTAAAATAAAATCTTAAGTTCTAGGATTTTGACCGTAGTCAAAACTATGTGCAGACGACTCCAGAATGGAGTTTAATTGGTTCCATTAGCTCTGTTGGGTGATTTTGGACTTAGGAGCGTGTATGGATTTTGAATTAGAGGTCAGTAGTTGAATTAGGCTTGAAATATCAAAAGTTGAATTTTTGGAAAGTTTTACCGGAAGTGGACTTTTTGATATCGGGGTCGGATTCCGATTTCGGAAGTTGGAGTAGGTCTGTAATGTCGAATGTGACTTGTGTGCAAAATTGATGTCAATTGTACGTGGGTTTATAGGTTTCGACATCGGTTGTAGAAGTTTGAAGTTTCAAAGTTTATTAAGTTTGAATTGGCCGGTGATTCATGTTTTTAGCGTTGTTTGATGTGATTTGGAGGCTTGCCTAGGTTTGTATGATGTTTTAGGACTTGTTGGTACCTTTGATTGAGGTTTCGAGTGCCTCAATTGTGTTTCAGATCATTTTTGGATTCATTTTGGACTTGGAAAGACTGCTGATGTTTTTAGTTTATGGTTTCATCGCACGTGCAAAAAGAGGATTGCAAGTGCGGTCTGGAGGAGTTCGGCCTGTGGTCCCAGGTATGACATGAAGGCCGCAGAAGTGGAGAGGCCTGAAAGGCTTGGGATCGCAGAAGCGGAAGGGTCTTTGCAGAAGAGGGGTTGCAGGTGCGTTCCTTGTTCTGTATATGTGACTGTGATAAGTGGAATCCGCACCTTAGCCATAAGTGGAATCTGCACCTGTGAAAGTTTTTCCGGAGGTACTAAGAGCCTACAAGTGTTAAATACCTAGGCAGAAAAGGCCAAGTTTGAGAGTTTAATCCCATTTTCAATTTTGGGACTTTGAGAGCTCATATTGAGGTGATAATTCAAGTGTTTTTCAAAAGAAGCTACTAGGCAATGATTCTTAACTCATTTATGGTTATATTCCACTAATCTATAGTTTATTTTATCATTTAATTAAGGAATTGGGTTGAGAAAATTGGGGAAAAGGTTAGAAAGTTCATCATCCAAGTTTTTGAGTTTGATTTGGTTTTTTATATTAAATTTGAGTAATTTTGGTACGAGTGAACTCGTGAGTGAATGGGTCTTCGTGTTTTGTGACATTTACCCAATTCCGAGATGTGGGCCCTGGTTGACTTTTTGGGGTAATTTTCTAATTTCTTGATTAAGCCTTGATTTATTAATTAGATTAGCTCCTTATAGTTATATTTATTGTATGTAATTGCTTTTGGCTAGATCTAGGCCACTTGGAGTCGGAAAATCATGGGAAAGGCATTCTTACTGATTGATTGAGCTTGGTTCGAGGTAAGTGGCTTGCCTAATCTTGTGTGAAGAAAATCCCCTTAGGATTTCGTACTGTTGTGTTATGTGAGCACCATGTACGCGAGGTGAATAGTGCGTACACGTGCTATTTGTTGTAAAATCCGATTTTTCTGAGTAGTAACTTGTTTTCATCTTAATTGAGTTATGTCAACATGTGTAGTTATCCTGTTAGTCTAATATCGCATGTCTACATTCTTTAACTGCTTATTTAAACTCTGTGCAGCATGCCTAGTTGATTTCCTATTTTTCCTGTATCAGTCTTAACTGTAGAATTCTTGTTACTTGTTGTATTATCGATTCGTTTGTGTGTTTACTTTTGGGACTACAAGCCAGTAACTCGGGAGATCCCCCTGCATATTAACTTTTAGGACTACGAGGCGGTACCTCGGGAGATCCCCCGCACATTTACTTTTGAGTCTACGAGGCGGTACCTCAGGAGATCTCCATGTATATTTACTTTTAGACTATGAGGTAGTACCTCGGGAGATCTCCTTGCATATTTACTTTTGGGACTACAAGACAGTATCTCGGGAGATCCCCTGCCTTTTATTCCTTGTGCGTTATACTGTTATTTGTTGTGGTTTCCTCTTTATTAATTCCAGTCTCTTATTACAGTGCAATATTTTTCTACCTTATGTATTTTATATATTCCAGTAGGGCCCTGACCTGACCTGGTCACTACTCGACCGAGGTTAGGCTTTGCACTTGCTGGTACCAATATTATCAGTGAACCGTGACAGCTTGGAGACTTCAAGGTATATCTGCTGCGTCCGCAGACCTCGAAGTCCCCCTCTATTCCCTCCTATGTTATTTACCTTTCCGTACTCTTTCTTAGACTCCAGAGTATAGATATACTAGTTTTCTTCTGTAGCTTGTGACTTATGTTATTCCGGGTTTTGGGAAAATATTATGTATACTTGAGTGTTGTTTCTTGTACATCCCGACCAGCATTTTTATCAGCTGTTTAATTGTCTGTTGAAGTTAGTTGTTGAAGTTTTTCTTTCCTTCTTGCAATTTTTTGCAAATGTTAGGCTTACCTAGTCGTAGAGGCTAGGTGCCGTCACTGTTGATACCCAATTTTTCCCTATGTATTTAATATACTCAAAATATTCTCAAAATAGTATGTACATGCATATATAAGCATGCCCAAGAGTTTTGGTATTTTTCTCTTATTTTTTTAAGGATTTTAAAATTAATTTATTGTCTATTTTAATAGTATAAAAATTCAATAATTATTTTCGGACTATCATTTTTGATGAATAATTTATTTTTATTTTATATTTACTCCAAGATATAATTAATGTGATTTTTTTGCACATTTTCGTAAAATTTATTTGGTATTTTAAAGGCTAAATTGCTATAATTGCAATTATAGCCTATTTTTCGATTAACAGTATTTTACAATTACAAAATTGCTCCCAGTAATTTTAATTAATATTTAAATAATTATTAAGCAATTTAGTGCTTTTAACTAGTTTTGAAAATTATTTTAACTATTTTTAAAATAAAAAAGGGAAGAAATGGCTGTTTAACATTTAGCCTTGTCCATTTTAATTATAACCGATTTGCAATTTCAATTTTAACCACAATTGAGCCCAATCGCAACCAGCCCAAATTTTAAACCGACCCAATCCATAAAAAACCGACCGGATCCCTCCCTTTAATCTCAGTCGTTGATCAAGAAGATCAATGGCTTAGATTGATTATTTCCTTTTTAATTCACAGACAACCCCTAAACCTAATTCATTTTCCTCCTTAAGCCGCCCTTGAACTCCCAAATTCTCTCAAGCCTCCCCGAACCCTAGCCTCCGCTACCTTGTTCCACCATGTTTTCACCGGCGTCCATGGCTTCTCAGGCCATGGATAGCCTATACCCACCTCCTATGGTTCCTGCATGTCTTTTGTTCGAAAGATTGAGGCCAAACCTCGAGGGTCTTCACCCAGGCCTTCACTGATTCGAAGATTCCGGCCATCTCCGGCCTTGCTCCGGTTGCTTTTCGTCTTTTGAGCCTGTTTATGACATTATCCGACTTAGATCGGGTATTTTCGAAGCCTTTCTCATCTCTAGGGTTCATCTGGAACCCTAAATATCGAGGTTCTCTCTGATTATCTTATATCTGTTACATGTTTGCACTGTTGCTTAAGTTTCTTAAACCTTTTCTCCGATTTTATTTCAAAAAAAGGCACTTCTTTTCGATTAGGGTTTCTGGAAAGTTCTTAAAATTTTTCTGACTCTTCTTCTTCTCTTTTTCTTGGTGTGAATCGGTCCCTGCTATGTTCTTATTTGCTCTTTTCTGACTCGCATGCTTTTCTTGTGTTCTTATATTTGTCTTTTTATGAAATTTTTCTGTTATGCTCCGTTCTATCTCCTACTGGTTTCAACACCATGTTCTTACATGTCTATCTTATGTGTTCCTCTACTGCATTTTCCTACTGAGTTTTGATCCTTTGTTTGACTTTATCGGACTTCGCCTGGATTCTTTCTAGATGTGTTTCATCGACTGTTTCTTTAAAGTTTACACTACCTGAACTCATTTAATTTTCAAAGCTTTCTTGAAACTTGTTTTTTGTACTGGTTCCTATGTTCTACTTGATATTGTGCTTGTATGCTTCTCATGGGACTCCGAAAAGGTCTCTGAGCTTATCTCGATAGTTTGCCTCTTCATCTCTGTATCAAATTCGAGTTTAAAAACCCTAGGATTTGGGGGTTTTCTTTGGCTAAATTTGGTTTTATGTTTGGACAAAGGTTCTACTTTGAAACCTTGAACTCTCAGACTCACTTCGAGTTTATGAATTGAATTTGAACCTTTTTTTGCGTTTGTGAATTTGAAACCTTCTTGCTTGACATGTCTATGTGATTTATACGAGAGATTCTCTTTCACAGGTCTTGCCAACTATTAATTGATTCTGAATTCCTTTAATGTTGCTTATTTGATTGTTACTGATTTTTCCCTAAATTAAAACTTTCCTTTTACCTCTATTCTGACTCGAGATAGGCTTTCAATGGGATTCTTTACTGGTTATTTTACCGATTCCCTTTCCTTGTTTTACAAATCAAGTACCACCATGTATTTACCCTTATTTGTCTACCTTGCACGAGTTATTTACTTGACTTCCTTCCTTAAATAACTTCTGCCTATTACCGTTTGAATTTGGACTTCTTAATTAAAGGAAGTCTATAGGCTGATTGATTTTAATTGGTACATAGTTCCTTAATTATTACTAAACTGTGATTCTTGCCTTATTTGCTACACCTGTTTGCAATTATAAATAACCTGCTCTTTCATTAACACACACATGATTTTAATCATCACAACTCTCTTCTAAAACCTATACTCTTGCTTCTTGATTGCAATTTGGCTTCCCTAAATCTACTGTTTCTCCCTAATTTCTCTTCTGAACTAGTATGTCCTACTTTTGATTCAAGCATCAAATCCAATGTGTTTACTTACGAGCTTTTATGTCCATGCCTAATTTACTGCTTTATAGAGTTCAGTTTTAAAACAAATACTTATGTTTGGCTATCTATTACTGCAATGAATCCCTATCCCCATTCCCTTTTATGTGCTTGGGCTGTAGTTTAAGACAAGGCAACATACAAATTTGTTGCCATGGATTAAGACTGGGTCCTTTGGATCCTTGCCTCTTTCAATCTCCTATACCCCCATTCCCTTATGTGTATAGAGTTAAGGTATAGCCTGACAGTCTCTAAATTGCTGTCCATGGATGAACCTGACCCTCGAAGGGACCTAACTCTCTAATTTTTAAGCTGACAAGCTGGTCAAGGGTGTGCCAGCAGCCCAGGTGCTAGGCATGACCACCAGCCTGCCCTGGCTCCCCCTAATTCCTTTTCATTGCACTTACATTTACTCCTAAGCACTTAAGTCCTGCCCCCCTCTCGTGAGCCTTGCCTTGGGACCTTGAGTCCTCTTTAAACTTGGACACTTGAGGGCTGGCCCTTCCACACTGTACTATAATCTATTCTGCAATAATATTTGGGCTGTAAGCGCTGCGTGGAACTCTTGAAGTTCCTTGGAACTTTGACACATCCCAAATAAGAGAAAGGCTCTAAAAATCCGATCCTGGAAGTTGGTTTATCTCATATTATTAGACTTTGAGTCTGGATTAGGCTGATTAGATGTAGATGTAATCACTGATGTATTTTCATTTATTCTTTTGATTCACTTGGCCTGTAATAAGCTTTGTAATGAGCGTTGTAATAGCTATTGGGGTATAGTTAAAAGGGATGGGATAGAATGCATGCCAAAGGGGTAGATACCATGCCTATAAGGTGTATATTTTCTCAATTCTGCATTTTCAGGTAGATATCATGCCTATAGGGTGTACATTCTCTCAATTCTGCATTTTCACATAGATATCATGCCTATAGGGTGTATATTCTTTAAAATGCTGCATTCTTCACACAGATACCATGCTCATAGGTTTTCTGCACCTTGTAATATATGTCATGTCAATAAATAACTGCTAAAATTCTGCACGTCACATAGATAACATGCCTATAGGATTTTTCCTGCATTTTTGCACATGCATCTGTCATTAGGCAATTCCACTTATAGGACCTAAAATAAACCAATCATATCAATGACCTTCTTAGAAGATCTCTACATAACAAAATTCGTAACACCTAGAAAGCATGCCTTTAGGAGTAATCGATTAAAATCTGAAATTGCCCACTCACCTTTAAAATCAGTAGTAATTCATTTAAAGTGCTCACAGAACTTGTGATACTGTAACTTAAATAATTTTTTGCTATCAATTCGTTCTTTCCCCGTCTTTGAACTAATAGATATCATGAATATAGACCCTGTTTAACGCAGATAGATAGTTAGATAATTAATCGTCAGTTTTCTGCAACTACATCTAAGCAGGACTAATTTGGACTCCCTATCTGAAAAATATGTGGTAGATCAATTCTTCCTACACTAATTTTAATCAAGGACCTAAACAGTATGTGTAAGACGTGCTAAACAATTCGTTTCTCTGAATGAGGAGGCCTACTTGAGCCTTTAATTGCCTTATCTCCCCATTAAGTGTATTATGTGTTTTTGATTGCCGCCTTAGAATTTTATCCTTTTAAACCCCTGAAAAGCCAAGCTTCCTCCCTTTAGGATTAGTAGTCCTAAAAGCCTACAGGAATGATAGGTGGGACGGGTAATAGCACGTTGTAGGTAGCGATACCATTCCGCGATTAATACCTTAACGGGGTGGGAAGGGTAGACATGGAGATGATGATCACACGATAACACTATGCGTACGATTGGTTACCGGTGTTGTGTGGATGATCCATGTAATTTATAAACCTAGGACCCTTTTCCTTATGTTACTTTGTTTAATATCAATAAATTCTGTCTTTTCAATTACCCAAAACTCCCCTTTAATTTATCACTGCATTATTCCTTTTCCTTCTAACTTTTTCTTCTTTGTTTATTCAATGTTTTGACTAATTCTTGCACTTAGACTCTCCCTCAAACAAATTATAGATTTCAACATGCTTGTTTGCAACCCCTTATGTGTAAATTTATTTGTATACTTGTTTACATTAAACTCACAACATAGCATGGCCGGGAACCACACTAGTGGATCTTGAGGGGTGCCTAACACCTTCCCCTCGAGATAATTTCTAGACCTTACCCGAACTTTGGTTTTCAAATTCAAAACCCTTAGTGTCCTAATGCACTTAATTATTAGGTGACGACTCTTCAAATCCAAAACCCAACTTCCAAATGGGAATAGAGTTGCCTTCCCAAACGTCGTAAACCCGATTTCGCTTTAGAAAAAGGGGGCGTCGACAACATGGCGACTCTACAAGGGATATCTTTAGGCTTTTACCACTTCATGTTATATGTGACTTTACTGTTTTCTTTATTGCTTTGTTTAATACCTTTATTCGAAACTGACTTGTCTTTTTGTTTCTTTTTCTTTTACACTTTCATTTACTGTTTTCCTTCAATATCATTGTAATTTTGAGAAATTACTGTAATCATTATGAACGTGAAAATACGTGACAATTTGTTTCATTTTTTTTGTAATTGCGTCTTTGACATCATATTCCACTCGTGCCAAACAAATACCATAGCAACGCTTGATGAGTTGTTGCGCTCTTCCGATATTATTACCCCCTAAATTTGGCAAAGGCATATTTGCGGTAACACTAGTTCATCAGCGGTGCAGTCGACGGTTCCGTGCCTTTCCCTCTTGAAATGTCCGCTTAAGGATACCGATCTAGCACCCCATAGAAACCTTATTCTATTTAACTGTACATGCATCACTGTCAAACCTAGTCGAGTCTGTTATGTTGTCCACATAATGACTCTATAAGATAGCCGTATCCAAAGTCCACTGGGTTCCCCTGGAACCCAAATGGACACACCATATTCTGTGCATTTATTTGGAGAACTAAATTCCACTATGCTAATTATTAATTTAAATAGTCGAGTCCGGTGGGGTAAGGGACTAACACTTTGTTTTGCAGAAAATGAGGCACGAAATCCCCAAATTCAGTATGGTGACCAACATTCACCCAAGGTTGCTAAGCTGGTGGGAAGACCTTCACTCCAGTGATCAAACCCTCGTCCGCAAATATTTGGGGAATGCCAGAACGCTCAGGACATTTGGCTAGGGCTTATCTACTGCTAGGATTGCATGAGCTGGTGAAGCTGTTCGGTGGAGCCAAAGATGCCGAGTCTGGGGAAGGTCCTTCTGGAACCAAATAGTTAGAAGTCTCTTTTCTTTTTCGCTTTGAAATGTAATAAGGCCAATGACCATTAGTGATATTTTACTTTATGCAATTTTAGTGTCGTTTTGGGATTCGTCTTATTTTTATCAATAAAATGAGGCATTTAGCATTATAAGTTCTCCAAATCAACTTGTCGCTAGGCCTACCTCGGGCACAATGAGGCACCCAATTTAGGACACGATTTATATTCTTGTAATATGTGTTTAAATATTGCAATATTTTTCCCGAATCCGTACTAACTTGTTACCTTTTTGTTTTTACTTTTATTTTTATTCCCCTCCCCAAAAGATTAGTTCGTACATTCTGGCATCGTCATCCTACTCCACAAGACCTAAGGGCCCTCCACATCCTCCTCCTCCAAGTCCTATAAAAAATAGGGGCAAAGCAAAAATGGAAGATTTGAACAACGCCAGAAAGGAGAATTCGGTTGAAAGGGTAGAGGTTCCTCAAGGTATTTAGGTATCCAAAGAAAGTGCCGATCAGCTCGAACAAAAGTTACTGAAATTTTAAGAAGAACTAGACCAAGTTCAGAACTTAGCAAGTCTTTCATTCTCCCTCACAACTCCAGACATCAACTTTCCCAATTCTCAACACCCTGTACCTCCACAGAACATCCCGAAGCCGCAGAAACAACCCGCTACTCATCAAAATTCCAACACATGCCACAACAACACTCCACTCCTCATCCCTGAACCATCAAATGATTATCCCCACCACGCTCCTATCTATGTGGAAACCCTACCACAATACACTCAACCCGTTATAAACACACTGGAGTCTGATGACAAAGACTCTCTCATCAAATACCTGGCAGCCGAGCTCAAGAAATTGACTAGCTGAGTCTAGGGTGTTGAAGGAAACAAAGGCATTGAAGGTCTGAATTATGAGGATCTTTGCATTCAGCCAGATGTCAAACTTCCCGAGGGGTACAAACCTCCCAAATTCGAAATATTTAACAAACCGGGGGATCCCAGAGTCCATCTGAGGACATACTGTGATAAGTTGGTCGGCGTAGGAAGAGATGAGAAGATTCGCATGAAAATTTTCATGAGAAGTTTGAAAGGCGATGCACTTTCTTGGTGCATTAGCCAAGATCCCAAGAAGTGGACAAGCTGGGTAGGAATGGCATCCGATTTCATGGACAGGTTCAGGTTCAATACAGAAAATGCACCAGATATCTTCTACATCCAGAATCTGAAAAAGAAACCCACTGAGACATTCCGCGAGTGTGCTACTCGATGGAGATCCGAGGCTGCTAAGGTCAAGCCGGCCTTAGAGGAAGAACAGATGAACCGATTTTTTGTCTGAACTCAAGATCCGCAGTATTATGAGAGGTTAATGTTGATAGAGGGCCGAAAATTCTCCGATATCATCAAGCTAGGAGAAAGGATTGAGGAAGGCATTAAGAGTGGTATGGTCACTAATTTTGAAGCACTGCAGGTTACCAACAAAGCCCTACAATCTGGTGGCACGTCCAAGAAAAAGGATGTGAGTGCCGTGATGGTTGCATAGAGAACCAAGTCCCCAGTAAAATACCAAGCCTACTCGGTACCTCCTGTCACATATCAACCTATCCCTAACTACCAAGCACCTCCGCCCTCTTACCAAATTCCATCACCTGCTTACCAGTCATCTCTATCCCCCACATATCAACCTACCTCACCAAGATATTCCCAACCTGCACCCATCTACCAAGCCTATAATGCTCACTACCAATCACCTCCTACCCGCCAAAACTTTCCCAGGCCACGCCCTAACTTTGACCGTAGACCTCCCAAGCAATACACTGCCATCGCTGAGCCAATCGACCAACTATATGAAAGACTCAAAGCAGCCGGTTACGTCACCCCAATCCCTGCCAAAACTCCAGAAAATCCTTCTCAATGGGTCAATCCAAATAAAACCTGTGCATACCATTCTGGCATGAAAGGGCATACCATTGATGAATGCCGATCTCTGAAATACAAAATCCAAGCTCTAATTGACAACAAAATCATCGTGGACAAGGAACCTGCTCCTAACATTTGCAATAATCCCTTGCCTGATCATAAGGGTGGTGGTGTGCATATGATCGAAGTAGAAGATGATTAGGACCCCAAAGGGTCAATTAGATTGATTGTCGAAGGTGACGCGCCCAAGAAACCGACAGTCACACTAAATCCAATTGTAGTCCAGTCCCAGCCCTCTAGGGATGCTAAAGTAAACATGTCCGTGCCTCTCGAGTTTGAAACACCGTCATCCATAAATACTGTAGAGCAAATTGAGGTGGAGTTTGGGTCTCCAAAAGCACCTGCACCTTTCGAAGTTGCTGTGTGGCCTCCCAAAATGAGAGTGCCTATTTCTGTGGCAATGTCAACCGTAAAGCCATTCCATATACAGGCCATTCCTTGGGATTACACCGCCGAGGCAAGAAGGAAGGGAAAGACTAGGTCTGGAGAAGCAATTGCAACGCAGGTTATGACCAGGACTGACAGAATTTATACTCTGGAGCATTTAGTTGAATCAAGTAAGCAGGCCTCTGTACGGCCTATTGAAACTGGGCCCGATGATATCTGGCGGAAGATACAGGCAAAAGAATACTCAGTTGTCGACCAATTAAACAAAAAACCAGCATATATCTCCATTCTAGCTCTACTGCAAAGCTCCGAGACATACAAGAACGCCCTGATAAAGATACTGAGCAAGGCATACGTACCCAACAATATAACTGGAGGAGAGATGGCAAACATGGTCGGGCAGGTATTGCAGACTCATAAAATCACTTTCCACGAGGATGAGTTTCCCCTTGAAGGTTTAGGCCACAACAAAGCGTTGCACATCACTGTGCAATGCGAGGACTATTTCATCACCAGGACTTTGATTGACGGAGGGTCCAGCCCCAACATATGTCCACTGGTGACCCTCAAAACATTAGGGAAGAGTCCGAATGAAATCAAGGATGGGGCTATCAATGTCAAAGCTTTTTATGGCTCCTAAAAGTCCACTATTGGGGAAATCAGTTTATGTTTGCAAATGGGGCCAACTTGGTTCGATGTTGACTTTCAAGTAATAGACATCCCAGCATCCTACAACTTACTACTAGGACGACCTTGGATCCACGCTGCTGGAGCCGTAGCCTCAACCTTGTACCAGGCAGTGAAGTTCAAGTGGAAGCCAAGAGGTGATTATTCATGGTGACGGGAGTAACACGATATACAGTCGTCAAACCATCCCGGAAATTGAAGGGAGAAGGAAGCTAGGAGGAGAAACCTACTACCAAATCGAGCGAGTTAATGTCGTAGACAAAGATAAGTGGTGGATAACAAGATAGAGAGTATATTGAACTGGAGCGGGTATGAACCTAGCAAAGCGCTCGGCAAGAACCTCCAGGGAATCACCAAGCCTATCAAATTGAAGAAGCATGGCACCACTTTCCGGTTAGGGTATGGATATACTTGGAAAGAATTCCAGAACTGGTCGTCACTATCGCGCGACCCTTACTATCTGCTGGAGCACCCGATACCCCGTCTGGAACAAACTTTCTAGTCAGCGGACATCGTGTATGGGTCAGAGAAAGATGAAACATTGGCAGCAATGAAGAACCTGTTCTTGGAAAATGACGATATGGACTATCACGTCATTCTCGAAGAGGAAGGGGAGGAAGGCCCTTTCATACAGGCGGTGAGCCAAGGGGAGCGCCTCATCAATTGGTCCATCAGAACCACCAAGGCCCAGAGAGCTTCGGGGTAGCAAGGCTAAACAAAGCATTATACATTATCTCTTACTTTTTGCTAGTTGATTTCCCTTCAGTATTATCTTTGAATTTTGAAAAGAACTTCGATGTTCAAAATAATTTTGGCATTTATCAAAGCATTTCAGTTTCTTGTATAAATCTCGCTCTTATTATTTCTTTTTCTCTTCCATTTACTTTACTTTACACAACATTACTATTACTTATCTTTATGAACCAACGAATGTGACATGCGACGAGATAAGGCAACAAACGGATATAGACTCAGAAGAGGATGAAATACCAGAAGAGGTCGTTAAAGATGTTGAGGATTTTGACAATAGGCCTGAGTCTAACCTGGATAAAACTGAGGTTATCAATCTGGGGGATGTAGAGAATGTCAAGGAAACGCGCGTCAGTGTTCACCTGTCACCGTCAGAAAAGGAAGAGTACGCGGAGTTCTTAAAAGAATATGAGGACATATTTGCCTGGTCATATGATGATATGACCGGTCTCGGTACATCTATTATAGCTCACAAATTGCCAACAAATCTAACATGTCCACAAGTAAAATAGAAACTCAGAAAGTTCAAGCCAGACATGAGTTTGAAAATTAAGGAAGAAGTCACGAAGCAAGTCAAAGCCAAGGTCCTCAGGGTAGTGGAGTACCCAACATGGTTAGCCCACATTGTGCTAGTGCTAAAGAAGGACGGGAAGGTCAGAGTCTATGTCGACTACCGGGACCTCAACTGGGCCAGTCCAAAAGACGACTTCCCATTACCGAACATACACATCCTGATCGACAACTGCACCAAGCACGAGCTGCAGTCATTCGACGATTGTTTTGTCGAGTACCATCAGATATGGATGGACGAAGAAGACATGGAGAAAACGGCTTTCATTACACCATAGGGATATATTGTTACAAGATGATGCCGTTTGGATTAAAGAATGTTGGGGCCACCTACATAAGGGCAATGAATACTATTTTCCATGACATGATACACAAATAGATTGAGGTGTATGTAGACGATGTCATCATCAAATCCAAGAGAGTTGTTGACCACATGGAAGACTTGAGGAAGTTCTTCAACAGATTGAGAAGGTACAACCTGAAACTGAATCCCGCCAAGTGCGCATTCGGGGTTACTACCGGAAAACTGCTTGGGTTCATCGTAAGTCTACGGGGAATAGAACTTGATCCGTCTAAGGTCAATACCATTTAAGAATTACCACCTCCAAAGAACAAGAAAGTGGTTATGAGTTTCTTGGGGAGACTCAACTACATCAGCCGGTTCATAGCCCAGTCCACTGTTATTTGTGAACCAATCTTTAAGATGTTAAAGAAGGACGCCGCCACTGACTGGACTGATGATTGTCAAAAGGCTTTCGACAGAATCAAGGAATATCTGTCAACGCCGCCAGTCCTGATCCTGCCGGAACCAGGTAGGTCGTTATTACTCTACCTTGCAGTACTGGATGGAGCATTCAGTTGTGTTTTAGGACAACATGATGAAACGGGTAAAAAAGAGCAAGCCATATACTATCTCAGTAAGAAGTTCACCCCATACGAGGCCCGGTATTCCCTTCTAGAATGCACTTGTTGTGCTCTGACTTGGGTAGCTCAGAATTTGAGGCATTATTTCTGTGCCTATACTACTTATCTCATATCAAGGATGGATCCACTGAAGTACATCTTTCAGAATCCCATGCCCATGGGCAAGCTGGCCAAATGGCAAATCTTGCTGAGTGAATTTGATATTGTCTACATGACTCAGAAAGTAATCAAAGGACGGGAACTAGCTGATCATCTTGCCGAAAACCCCGTGGGCGGAGAATACGGGCCTCTAAAGATGTATTTTCCCGATGAGGAGGTCTCTTTCATAGGAGAAGACATTGCAGAACCCTATGATGGCTGGAGAATATTTTTCGACGGAGCAGCAAACCTTAAGGGAGTTGGCATAGGAGCAGTCCTAGTATCAGAAACAGGTCATCATTATCCGGTGTCTGCCAAGCTCAGGTTCCTATGCACCAACATGGCTGAGTACGAAGCCTGCATCGTAGGGCTCAAGCTGGCCATTGATATGAACGTTCAGGAGTTACTAGTAATCAGGGATTCTGACTTACTCATACATCAGGTCTGAGAAGAATGGGCAACCAAGAACTCCAAAATACTCCTATACTTGCATCTTGTACAGGAGTTGAGGAAGAGGTTTACAAAGACAGAATTCCGGCATGTTCCCAAAATTTAGAATGAGTTCGTTGATACATTGGCCGCTCTATCATCCATGATTCATCATCTAGATAAGAACTTCATTGATCCTATCCCGGTAAAAATCCAGGATCAACCTGCTTATTGTGCTCATGTCGAGGAAGAAGCATATGGAAAACCATGGTTCCATGACATTAAGAAATATCTGTCAACGGGAGAGTATCTAGAACTTGTAAACACTACTAAAAAACGCACACTGCGGAGGTTATCCAATCACTTCTTCACAGCAGAGGAATCCTGTACAGGAGGACTCCTGATTTGGGATTACTAAGGTGTGTCAGGGCAAAGGAAGCATCCAGGTTGTTGGAGGAGGTTCATGCAGGGACCTGTGGCCCGTACATGAATGGTTTCGTCTTAGCCAAGAAAATACTCCGAGCTGGTTATTTCTGGATGATTATGGAGACAGACTGCATCCATATGTTCGAAAATATCATCGTTGCCAAATCCATGCAGACATGATAAAGGTACCTCCCAACGAGCTCAATGCAGCAAGCTCACCATGGTCGTTCGCCGCTTGGGGAATGGATGTCATCGGACCTATCGAGCCTGCCGCATCAAATGGGCACAGGTTCATTCTAGTGGCAATTGATTATTTTACCAAATGGGTTGAAGCAGCATCGTATAAGGCAGTGACCAAGAATGTTGTGGTAGACTTTGTTCGCGATCGTATCATTTGCCGATTCGGCGTCCCAGAGTCAATCATCATTGATAATGGTTCCAATCTCAATAGGGACCTGATGAAAGCAATGTGTGAAACCTTCAGGATCAAGCACAAGAATTCTACAACCTACAGACCTCAGATGAATGGAGTTGTAGAAGCAGCTAACAAGAACATCAAAAAGATACTAAGGAAAATGATAGAAAAACCCAAGCAGTGGAATGAGAAGCTATCATTTGCTCAATTGGGATACCGTACCACCGTCCGCACATCAACTGGGGCGACTCCTTATATGTTGGTTTACGGTACCGAGGCAAGTAGAGATTCCCTCCCTAAGAATTATTCAGGAAGCAGAATTTGAAGATGCAGAATGGGTAAAGAGTCGCTATAAGCAATTAGCCCTTATAGACGGAAAAAGACTAAATGCATTTTTCCATGGTCAGCTTTATCAGAATAGAATGACCAGAGCCTTCAACAAGAGAGTCAGGCTAAGACAGTTCGCGCCAGGGAAGTTAGTACCGAAGAAGATTTTTCTGCACTAAGACAAAGCCTAAGGAAAGTTCTCTCCTAGTTAGCAAGGTCCGTACATGGTTCACCGGGTTCTAACCAGAGGAGCCCTCATACTCGCGGAAATGGATGGAGAAGTTTGGCCAAAGCCGATCAATTCAGATGCAGTAAAATGATACTATGTGTAACCATTATAATTCCTTTATGATGTAATTTGAAAACACCTGACCTGATTCCCGTTTAAGAGGGGATACGTAGGCAGCCCTATGGGTTCGGTCACAATTTAATAAAATTTCATTTCCCCCCCGATATTGGAAACTGGGGCAGAATTTTGAGGAGGACCCTCAAAATTCCAAAGTTGATTTTTAGATATTCGTCGCACGCAGTCGTCAGAGGCACCAGCCCAATAAACCGGGGCAGAATTTTGAGGAGGACCCACAAAATTTCGGAGCAAAAGAGGTCACAATGTCTTGAACCGCATCGGAATCGTCGGTTCATCTAAAAGAAAATCATTTTAAATTATGTACTTACCTCATGTTTTTACTAAATCATGCATGGCTACTATCAAAATTGCTTTGTTTAGCAACACTACCCCAATGAAAACAAGATCCGAGCAGGACGAGCGCAGTCAGCGGGATGACGAACTAACCTTCCCCCCTTGATAAAACTCACAATCTTTCTTTGAATGCAGGCACCCCAAAAACATTGAATCATCGGATATGATTACAAACTCACACTTTTCAGGAATACAATTCTCAGGATCATCACCCATTTTCAAGCACTATTCACACGCAACATCCCTAGCAACCACGAGGACATTCAACTATCAGCTATCATCTATCAGCTAAGAGATTTCGTTACTTTTCACCTTTATTTCTACATTGCATAAGGCTACCTTCCTGCCTTCCGAGACTAAGCACTGTCTCCATACTGCATTTTCTTGCATTGCATAAGGCTACCTTTCTGCCTTCCGAGACTAAGCACTGTCTCTATCCTGCATTTCCTTGCATTACATAAGGCTACTTTTCTGTCTTCCGAGACTAAGCACTTTCTCCATCTGCATTTTCTTACATTGCATAAGGCTACTTTTCTGCCTTCCGAGACTAAGCACTATCTCCATCCTGCAGTTCCTTGCATTGCATAAGGCTACATTTCTGCCTTCCGAGACTAAGCATTGTCTCTATCTGCATTTTCTTGCATTGCATAACTGTCTCCATCCTGCAGTTCCTTGCATTGCATAAGGCTACATTTCTGCCTTCTGAGACTAAGCATTGTCTCCATCTGCATTTTCTTGCATTGCATAAGGATACCTTTCTGCCTTCCGTGACTAAGCACTGTCTCCATCCTTCATTTTCTTGCATTGTATAAGGCTACCATTCTACCTTTCGAGGTTAAGCTCTACCTCCATATGCATTTTCTTGCATTGCATAAGGCTACATTTCTGCCTTCCGAGACTAAGCATTGTCTACATCTGCATTTTCTTGCATTGCATAAGGCTACCTTTCTGCCTTCTGTGACTAAGCACTGTCTCCATCCTGCATTTCCTTGCATTGCATAAGGCTACTATTCTGCCTTCCGAGACTAAGAACTGTCTCCATCCTGCATTTCCTTGCATTGCATAAGGCTACCATTCTGCCTTCTGAGGTTAAGCTCTACTTCCATCTGCATGGCTGAAAGATCGCGAACTTTATTTAAATCCTGCATGGCTGAAATATCGCCACCTTATCTCTCTTGCATGGCTGAAATACCGCCACTTTTTCTTACGTCTTGCAATCGACTAAAAGATTGCCAGTTTTATTTAAATCCTGCATGGCTGAAATATCGCCAACTTCATTTAAATCTCTATATCGGCTGAAAGATCGCCATTTATATCTATGCTCTACATCGGCTGAAACATCGCCAAATCCTACATTTCATGGCTGAAATATTGCCAGCTTCATTTAAATCCCTATGTCAGCTGAAAAATCGCCATTTATATCTATGCTCTACATCGACTGAAACATCGCCAAATCCTGCATTTCATGGCTGAAATATCGCCAACTTTATTTAAATCCCTATGTTGGCTGAAAAATCGCCATTTATATTTATGCTCTACATCGGCTGAAATACCGCCAAATCTTGCATTTCATGGGCTGAAATTCCGCCAAATCGTCCAAGGGCATCATTTTTCAGAGGCACCATTTTCATAGCCCGAGAACGCCATGCCATGGCCCGAGGTCCCACTTTATATTCTGCACATCATTATTCAAAGGCATCATGGTTCGGAGGTACCATCATTATAGCCCGAGAACATCATTTCATAGCCTGCGAATCCTTTATTATGCGCTTCATGGTCCGGGACGTCATGGTCTGAGGACGTCATCCTAACCGTCCAAAGACAGCATTCATGGTCCAACGGGAACTTGCATCATTTAAATTCTGCATGATATTCTTGTAACTCAATTGCAGGTACATCAGCTGGCAATGGACATTACAGCAGGAGCGATCTCGCAACCCATTAGTCCCTGACCACCCTTCCTAACCTAAATATTGCGTCCGTCTCTTCAAAAACCTCCAGCGGCATACTCCGTCGATGTATCACGAACTACATATGACCTGATTCCTGTAAAACCAGGGATATGTAGGCAACTCATAAACCAGAGCTCGATCAAAACCTTTGCAAGTCGTCTCTCTCGGTCAAAATTGGTCATTATATCTTTACCCGGCAATTCTTTCATCCTTCCCGGGTAAAGAGAGGCAGCTGTTGATACCCAATTTTTCCCTATGTATTTCATATGCTCAAAATGTTCTCAAAATAGTATGTACATGCATATATAAGCATGCCCAAGAGTTTTGATATATTTCCCTTATTTTTTTAAGGATTTTAAAATCAATTTGTTGTCTATTTTAATAGTACAAAAATTAATAATTATTTCTAGACTATCATTTTTTATGAATAATTTATTTTTATTTCATATTTACACCAAGATATAATTAATGTGATTTCTTTTGCACATTTTTATAAAATTTATTTGGTATTTTAAAGGCTAAATTGCTATAATTGCAGTTATAGCCTATTTTCTGATTAACAGTATTTTACAATTACAAAATTGCTCCCAGTACTTTTAATTACTATTTATATGATTATTAAGCAATTTAGTGCTTTTAACTAGTTTTGGAAACTATTTTAACTATTTTTAAAATAAAAAAGACAAGAAATGGCTGTTTAACATTTAGCCTCATCCATTTCAATTATAGCCCCTTTGCAGTTTCAATTTTAACCACAATTGAGCCCAATCGCAACCAGCCCAAATTTTAAACCAACCCAATCTATAAAAAACCGACCGAAACCCCCCTTTAATCTTAGCCGTTGATCTTCTCAGATTGATTACTTCCTTTTTAATTCACAGACGACCCCTAACCCTAATTTATTTTCCTCCTTAAGCCGCCCTTGAACTCCCAAATTCTCTCAAGGCTCCCCGGAACCCTAGCCTCCCCTACCTTGTTCCACCATGTTTTCACCGGCGTCCATGGCTTCTCAGGCTATGGACAGCCTATACCCACCTCCTATGGTTCCTGCATGTCTTTTGTTCGAAGGATCGAGGCCAGACCTCTAAGGTCTTCACCTAGGCCTTCACTGATTCGAAGATTCCGGCCATCTTTGGCCTTGCTCCGGTGGCTCTTGGTCTTTTGAGCCTGTTTATGACATTATCCGACTTAGATCGGGTATTTTCGAAGCCTTTCTCATCTCTAGGGATCATCTGGAACCCTAAATATTGAGGTTCTCTCCGATTATCTTAGATCTTATACATGTTCGCACTATTGCTTAAGTTTCTTAAACCTTTTCTCTGATTTTATTTCAAAAAAGGCACTTCTTTTCGATTAGGGTTTCTGGAAAGTTCTTCAAATGTTTCTGACTCTTCTTCTTCTCTTTTTCTTGGTGTGAATCGATCCCTGCTATGTTCTTATTTGCTTTTTTCTGACTCGCATGCTTTTCGTGTGTTCTTATATTTGTCTTGTTATGAAATTTTTCTGTTATGCTCCGTTCTATCTCCTACTGGTTTCAATACCATGTTCTCACATGTCTATCTTATGTGTTCCTCTATTGTATTTTCCTACTGAGTTTTGATCCTTTGTTTGCCTTTATCGGACTTCGCCTGGATTCTTTCTAGATGTGTTTCATCGACTGTTTCTTTAAAGTTTACACTACCTGAACTCATTTAATTTTCAAAGCTTTCTTGAAACTTGTTTCCTGTACTGGTTCCTATGTTCTACTTGCTATTGTGCTTGTATGCTTCTCATGAGACTCTGAAAAGGTCTCTGAGCTTATCTCGATAGTTTTCCTCTTCATCTCTGTATCAAATTCGAGTTTAAAAATCCTAGGATTTAGGGGTTTTCTTTGGCTAAATTTGGTTTTATGTTTGGACAAGGGTTCTACTTTGAAACCTTAAACTCTCAGACTCACTTCGAGTTTATGAATTGAATTTGAACCTTTTTCTGCATTAGCGATTTTGAAACCCTCTTGCTTGACATGTCTATGTGATTTATATGAGAGCTTCTCTTTCAAAGGTCTTGCCAACTGTTAATTGATTCTGAATTCCTTTAATGTTGCTTATTTGATTGTTACTGATTTTTCCCTAAATTAAAACTTTCCTTTTACCTCTTTTCTGACTCGAGCAAGGCTTTCAATGGGATTCTTTACTGGTTATTTTACTGATTCCCTTTCCTTGTTTTACAAATCAAGTACCACCATGTATTTACCCTTATTTGTCTACCTTGCACGAGGTATTTACTTGATTTCCTTCCTTAAATAACTTCTGCCCATTACCGTTTGAATTTGGACTCCTTAATTAAAGGAAGTCTATAGGCTGATTGATTTTAATTGGTACATAGTTCCTTAATTATTACTAAACTATGATTCTTGCCTTATTTGCTACACCTGTTTGCAATTATAAATACCCTGCTCTTTCATTAACACACACGATTTTAATCATCACAACTCTCTTCTAAAACTTATACTCTTGCTTCTTGATTGCAATTTGGCTTCCCTAAATCTACTGTTTCTCCCTACTTGCTCTTCTGAACTGGTATGTCCTACTTTTGATTCAAGCATCAAATCTAATGTGTTTACTTACGAGCTTTTATGCCCATGCCTAATTTACTGCTTTATAGAGTTTAGTTTTAAAATAGGGAAAAAGGCCATTAATACCCCTGTACTTTTGAATATAGGCCACGTTTATCCCCCGTTACACTTTAGAGCCAAAGTCCACCTTACCATTACTAAAGTTTTTAACATTACCCCTAACCCTAACGCCCGTCCAAGTGGCAGCTGACCCCATTCAATTTTTCCTACTCAACTGCTAACTAAGCTGCCAACTAGGCTGCCAACTAGGATTCCAATACCGGATGAGGCATATGCAAACAAAAAGAGTAAAGAAAGGGTTTATTACTGTCAAAGTACATGCAACTGAATACAAAACCAAACACACACTACCAGCTTGAAATTATCGTCAAAGAGAGGAGAAGCGAAAACCATAACCAACAAACAACTATTCATTAAACCATAACTTCAATAAACACAAAATCAGAAAAAATTACAAACCATTTGACAACTACAAACACCTATCAACTTCAAATAATCAAAAAAGAAAAGGGTTTATGAAAACCCTAACTCAGAAAAGGGTTTCTGAAAGGGATTCGGAATAGTTTTTCGGAAATATTTTTGGGATAACTCGAGATAAGAGATTAAACAAACAGAAAAATAAATTTTTGGGACAAAAATCTCTTACCTTGCTTGAAATCGCCACTCTTCTCCAAGTATCTTGACTGGTTTTGACTCTCTTTTTTCTTTCAAGTACCAGAAGCTTCGACCAAATGAGTGAATAATGTGTTCTCAGATGGGTTTAACATATTTATTTAATGGGTATTCAGTTACGGGCCAGGTTGATTCGTTAATAGGGTTGGGTTTGGGTGTAATGGGTTAGTGGAATCCTAGTTGGCAGCCTAGTTGGCAGCTTAGTTGGCAGCTGAGTAGGAAAAATTGAATAGGGTCAGCTGCCACTTGGACGGGCGTTAGGGTTAGGAATAATGTTAAAAACTTTAGTAACGGTAAGGTGGACTTTGGCTCTAAAGTGTAACAGGGGATAAACGTGGCCTATATTCAAAAGTACAGGGTTATTAATGGCCTTTTTCCCTTTAAAATAAATACTTATGTTTGGCTATCTGTTACTGCAATGAATCCCTATCCCCATTGCCTTTTATATGCTTGGGCTGTAGTTTAAGACATGGCAACATACAAAGTTGTTGTCATGGATTAAGACTGGGTCCTTTGGATCCTAGCCTCTTTCAATCTCCCATACCCCCATTCCCTTATGTGTATAGAGTTGAGTTATAGCCTGGCAGCCTCTAAATTGCTGTCCATGGCTGAACCTTACCCTCAAAGGGTCCTAACTCTATAATTTTTAAGCTGACAAGCTGGTCAGGGGTCTGCCAGCAGCCCAGGTGCTAGGCATGACCATCAGCCTGCCCTGGCTCCCCCTAATTCCTTTTCATTGCACTTACACTTACTCCTAAGCCCTTAAGTCCTGCCCCCCTCTTCTGAGCCTTGCCTTGGGACCTTGAGTTCCCTTTGAACTTGGACACTTGAGGGCTGGCCCTTCCACACTGCACTATAATCTATTCTGCAGTAATATTTGGGGTGTAAGCACTGCCTGGAACTCTTGAAGTTCCTTGGAACTTTGACACATCCAAACTAAGAGAAAGGCTTTGAAAATTCGATCCTGGAAGTTGGTTTATCTCATATTATTAGACTTTGAGTCTGGATTAGGCTAATTAGATGTAGATGTAATCACTGATGTATTTTCATTTATTCTTTTAATTCACTTGGCCTGTAATAAGCTTTGTAATGAACCTTGTAATAGCTACCGGGGTATAGTGAAAAGGGATGGGATAGAATGCATGCCAAAAGGGTAGATACCATGCCTATAAGGTGTATATTTTCTCAATTCTGTATTTTCACATAGATATCATGCCTATAGTGTGTACATTGTCTCAATTCTGCATTTTCACATAGATATCATGCCTATAGGGTGTATATTCTTTAAAATGCTGCATTCTTCACATAGATACCATGCTCATAGGTTTTCTGCACCTCGTAATATATACCATGTCAATAAATCACTACTAAAATTGTGCACGTCACATAGATAACATGCCTATAGGATTTTTCCTGCATTTTTGCACATGCATCTGTCATTAGGCAATTCCACTTATAGGACCTAAAATAAACCAATCATATCAATGACCTGCTTAGAAGATCTCTGCATAACAAAATTCGTAACACCTGGAAAGCATGCCTATAGGAGTAATTGATTAAAATATGAAATTGCCCATTCACCTTTAAAATCAGTAGTAATTCGCTTAAAGTGCTCGCAGAACTTGTGATAATGTAACTTAAATAATTTTTTGCAATCAGTTCGTTCTTTCCCCGTCTTTGAACTAATAGATATCATGCATATAGACCTGTTTAACGTAGATACATAGTTAGATAATTAATCGTCAATTTTCTGCAACTACATCTAAGCAGGACTAATTTGGACTCCCTATCTGAAAAATATGTGGTAGATCAATTCTTCCTACACTAATTTTAATCAGGGACCTAAACATTATGTGTAAGACGTGTTAAACAATTCGTTTCTCTAAATGAGGAGGCCTACTTGAGCCTTTAATTGCTTTATCTCCCCATTAAGTGTATTATGTGTTTTTGATTGTCGCCTTAGAATTTTATCCTTTTAAACCCCTGAAAAGCCAAGCTTCCTCCCTTTCGGATTAGTAGTCCTAAAAGCCTCCAAGACTGATAGGTGGGACGGGTAATAACATGTTGTAGGTAGTGATACCATTCCGCGACTAATACCTTAACGGGGTGGGAAGGGTAGACATAGAGATGATGATCACACGATAACACTATGCGTACGATTGGTTACCGGTGTTGTGTGGATGATCCATGTAATTTATAAACCTAGGACCCATTTCCTTATGTTACTTTGTTTAATATCAATAAATTCTGTCTTTTCAATTACCCAAGACTCTCCTTTAATTTTTCACTGCATTATTCCTTTTCCTTCTAACTTTTTCTTCTTTGTTTATTCAATGTTTTGACTAACTCTTGCACTTAGACTCTCCCTCAAAAAAATTATAGATTCCAACATTCTTGTTTGCAACCCCTTATGTGTAAATTTATTTGTATACTTGTTTACATTAAACTCATAACATAGCATGGCCGGGAACCACACTAGTGGATCTTGAGGGGTGCCTAACACCTTTCCCTCGACATAATTTCTAGCCCTTACCTGAACTCTGATTTTCAAATTCAAAACCCTTAGTGTACTAATGCACTTAATCATTAGGTGGCGACTCTTCAAATCCAAAACCCAACTCCTAAACGGGAATAGAGTTGTCTTCCCAAATATCGTAAACCCGATTTCGCTTTAGAAAAAGGGAGCGTCGATAGTCACGACATCTCATGGAGGAAGGATTGGGTCGTGACTAGTTGGTATCAAAGCTCTAGGTTCATAGGTGTTGTGAGTCACAAGTAGGGTTAGTAAAGTCTCGCGGATCAGTACGGAGACGTCTATACTTATCTTCGAGAGGCTATGGAACTGTTAGGAAAATCTCACTTCTTTTGATTCTTTATCGTGCAAAATTGTTGACTTCAAAATTCTAAACTTCTATCTTCTATTCTTTCATAGACAGTGAGGACACGTACAGCTAGATCTGATGATTAGGCACCCGCGGCCCCTACTAGAGCTACGAGAGGCTGGGGCCGGGGTGGAGGCCGAGGAAGTACACGTGGTGCAGCCAGAGCACCCACACGAGTTGTTACAGAGGAGCCACCAGTAGCTCCAGTCGGAGCGCATCCACCTGAGATGCCTGTTACTGCACTAGCTCTTTAGAAGAACTTTGCACAGCTAAGCATGTTCAGCACCTTGGCTTAGGCTGGATTGATTTCACTTGCTCCTGCCATATATCGGGCCAAGGAAGGAGAACTGAACCCCGCCGCCCGTACCCCAGAGAAGCGGGTTCAGGTTGACCAGGTTCTAGAGATCATACCGATGTAGCCGATAGCTCTAGTTCGGCCCGAGGGTAGGACAACAACATCTGAGGAGGAGCAGCTCAGGCTCGAGAGGTACAAGAAGTACCACCCTCCTACTTTCACTGGATTGGCGCCAGAGGATGCCCAGAGTTTTCTTGAGGAGTGCCACTATATCCTCCATACTATGGGTGTAGTGGAGTCAAGTGGGGTTTCTTTCACTGCGTTCCAACTAAGGGAGTGACCTATCAGCGGTGGCGTGCTTATGAGTTGGTAGTCCGGTTGAGGCAAATTACTTACTTGGACTAAGTTCTTGGATATGTTCTTGAGGGAGTATGTTCCCTAGAGTCTCAGAGATGCATTGCGTGCTGAGTTTGAACAGTTGTGCCAGGATGCTATGAAAGTGTCAGATTATGCGGTTTGTTTTAGTGATTTTTCTAGGCATTCCCCATCCTTGGTTGCTACAGTTCGAGAGAGGGTCCGTTGGTTTATCGAGGGGCTCCATTACAGTATCAAGATTTGCATGGACTGGGAGTTGGAGATGGATATTTTCTACCGGCAGGTGTGGATATTGCTAGGAGAGTGGAGGGCATGCTTACTCGGGAGAGAGAGGAGATAGAGGCCAAGAGGTCTCGAGAGACTGGCACTTATAGCGGTACTCATGCCCCGGCCGTAGTTCATCATGGTAAGGGCTATGTGAGTCGCCCTGTTCACTTAGAACTTCCAGCAGCCAGTGGTATTCCGGCTACTCCTAGGCCCCAAGAGCCTTATTATGCATCGTTAGTGTCTTATGTACTTCCTACACAAGGTGCCCAGAAGCTTATTGATGCAGGTGATATTACCGTGCAAAATCCAAATATAGCAGATACTAGCCAAAGTCCATTATTTGTTGATAATGAGACCCATATGGTGGACATGATTTGTGTGGAAAAGGACTATGAGAACTCTTCTGAATCCCTTGGAGGGCCACTTATTGCAAAAATTTTAGCACTATCAGTCTCAATTCTAGAGGTTCATTTTAAGAACAAGTTGGAAAAAGGGACCCAACAGTTATCTGCTAAGGTCAACGTGATGGAGGCTTGTGGAGGTTCTTGTAATATTGATGTGGAACGCAGTGGCTAAGATGTCGATCTTAGTAATTGGAAAGACACTCCTTTCTTCGCTAGCCAGGCAGGAGTTTTGGTGGTTTATTTTATTGTCATTTCTATTGTCCGCGTTATTTCAGGGTTATAATCTAGATATTGTCTTGTGGCTCAAACCCTTATTCTTCGCATTTTGCCGAGTTCATTTAGTTGTAGTAAGTCGTCTAGTGTTATATAGGATTGTTCAAGCGTTGTAACCTATGTCTGTCTTGGTTGTTTTGTTCAAACCCTTTTCACCATTTGTCTAATGCAATCTCCTATTTTCTGTTAGTTGTAGTCAATTTTTGTTTAGGTCACTTTTCCTTTTATAGTTCTTTCCATGTTGACTCTAGTGACATGACATGCACGCATAGTTCTCAGCATGGTCTTGAAAGTTAGTCTAATTATGAAGCAATGACACAGTTTTGAATATGATAAAAGGAGGCGTTTGAGGAAACAAGTATAGATTCACACATTCTGAGATAACCTGAAGCTTGAATTGAATGAAATCGAGGCAGTTATTCTG
Organism: Nicotiana glauca; assembly: GCA_026770625.1. NCBI lineage: Eukaryota > Viridiplantae > Streptophyta > Magnoliopsida > Solanales > Solanaceae > Nicotiana > Nicotiana glauca. The sequence continues at coordinate 30,288 of MDKF010647665.1, forward strand.
GGAAATCAAGAGGTTGATGAGAGCATACAGTAAGGAAATGTCTCTCAAACAGTTAGACGTAGATCAATCGGTGCTGAAATACATTCTTCCCTATCAAGATAAGGTTGAGTCAAGTCTGCTTCGAACTGGCAAGGGTTATTCATTGGGACAAAGGTATCTCCCATTGGCACTTTTTGTTTGTATTGATGCCATCAGTAGATACTATGTATGATTTCTTTGATTATCTTCAATTGCATGTTTATACTTGGCAATTTTAAAGTTTGATTTGACGAAGACATTTTATTCTGCTACCCAAACACTTTTATCCTTTGTTACTCCTTTTGATCATTATTTATTTTCCTTCATACCCCAACTTTGGAATCAAGAGTAGAATTGGAAAATAAGAGGAAGAAAAGAATAGGAAAGAAAAAAAAAGAGAAAAGAGAAGAAAAGAATAAAAAAAGAAAAAGAAAAGGAAAAGAAACAAAAATGAAAAAAAAAACTAAAACCAATCAACTTTTGTGCGAACTATGTTTGACCTGATTCTTGTCACCTCAAGATACATAGGCAGCCTTACGGTTCGGTCACACCAAATAAAATATTTTATAATCCCCCGAAGTCGAGAATAGGGCAAATTTTTTTAGAAATCCCATCAAAGCAAAAATCTAGACAAAAAGCAAAAATAAAAAAAAATTCCCCAAACTCCAAGAAACTGGGGCAGAAGTTTTACTTTGCCAAAAGATCTTATTCCAAATGTTGTAATTTTGAACCCTTTCATCTTAAATTATTTTGAGCCTTCATGCCACCCTTTCTTTCCAACCCTGTCCAATAACCTACATTACGGTCCAAAGAAAGACCTTCCCACCAATTTTTGAGAATGCCAAATCAAGTGTGTGGTAAAAGTATGATCGTCTTGTATCATAGGTAATACCTTATTCTCAACACAAAGGGAGAAGATGGTAAAATGAGAGTCTTATCGGTGAAAACCCTCAAGAGCACCGTAATGCGATACTAAGTTGAGAAAAAGAGCAAAATGAAAGAGGCTTGATGGTGAAAACCCTTCAAGGCACTACAAGTTGACTGAGGATTGTTGATCACATAGGAAAATTGGAGCACTGAAGCCCAGTTTCACAACTTAGAGGCATAACAAGAGTTGAAGATTAGACTCGTTTGACAGATTAGGCGCTTAATAAAAAATGCGTGTCATGGTCAGTGGAGATGACCTTCAAATCAGATTAATTTCTACTTTGTTCTTTTCCTAGATAACAATATTTTCTTGTTAGATACCATCTCTTCTTGTTTTTTCCCTTATTTTGTTCCTCTTGTTTTGTTTGAGTCCCTTTTGATTTTGTTTTTATCGAAACAACTGAGAAATGGCTTCAAATCTGCTACTAACTTTTTAATCACATAAAGCCGAGTCTGGGAAACACATCAAAATGTCATAAGACATAGGAGAATAGTGTGTGGATTGAGTTGGTATAATAGATATTCTTTGGGATTGATGTAAAATGCAAAGATTTGGTGAATATTAGAATACAAGTGCAATGCATCATGCATAAGGTATTGGACTTGAATATTTCTTGTGATAGGGGTTGTCTGGAAAAGCGGTCGGCCGATAACAAGCACTGTATTCCAAGTTGAAGTCCAAGTTGATCGTGACAAGTTCAAGAGAAATCACCCTTGTAATCAAGGCCACAAACTAACCATCATGTTTTAATCTCACAAGTTTTCTTTGTCTGAAATGGGGGATGCAGGCTATGTCATATCAAAGCTTGAATTTTTCAGGTGTAATGCCCCAATTCTGCTTATACAAAGGCTATTGAGAAGACCATACCTCACCCCTGGGAGAAGCACTTCCTAGTCTGAGTCGTTTAGGTTACACTTTTGTTTTAGGAGACGAACTTCCTAGTTTTGGTCATTTAAGTTTATTCATAGGAGACGCACTTCCTAGTTTGAGTCATTAAAGTTTCACCCCTAGGAGACGCACTTCCTAGTGTGGGTCTTTCAGATTATATTTTGTTTTAGGAGGCGCACTTCCTAAATTGAGATTTTACCCCTAAGAGACGCACTTCCTAGTTTGGATCATTTAAGTTCATTCCCAGGAGATGCACTTCCTAGTTTGAGTCATTGAAGTTTCACCCCTAGGAGATGCACTTCCTAGTCTGGGTCTTTCAGGTTATATTTTGTTTTAGGAGACGCACTTCCTAAATTGAAATTTTACCCCTAGGATATGCACTTCCTTGTTTTAGGTTATATAAGTTAATTCCTAGGAGACACACTTCCTAGTTTGAGTCATTGAAGTTTCACCTATAGGAGATGCACATCGCAGACTGGGTCTTTCATTTTATACTTGTTTTGGGAGACGCACTTCCTAAATTGAGATTTTACCCCTAGGAGATGCACGTCCTAGTTTTGGGTCATTTAAGTTCATTCCTAAGTGACGCACTTCCTAATTTGAGTCGTTGAAGTTCCACCCCTAGGAGGCGCACTTCCTAGTCTAGGTCTTTCAGGTTATATTTTTATTTTAGGAGACACACTTCCTAAATTGAGATTTTACCCCTAAGAGACGCACTTCCTAGTTTGGTTCATTCAAGTTTCATCCCTATAATACGCACTTCCTAGTTTGAGTCATTCAAGTTTTTCCCCTAGGAGACGCACTTCCTAGATTGGTTCATTCAAGTTTCATCCCAAGGAGATGCACTTCCTAGTTTGAGTCATTCGAGTTTTATCCTTAGGAGACGCACTTCCTAGTTTGGTTCATTCAAGTTTCATCCTTAAGAGACGCATTTCCTAGTTTGAGTCATTTGAGTTCATCCCTAGGAGACACATATCCTAGTCGAGTCTTTAGTTTTAACTCTTCATTGCATCATTCATCAATAGCATAGGTCATTCGAGTTTTATCCTTCGAAGACGCACTTCCTAGTTTGGTTCATTCAAGTTTCATCCCTAGGAGACACATTTCCTAGTTTGAGTCGTTTGAGTTTATCCCTAGGAGATGCATATCCTAATCGAGTATTTAGTTTTAACTCATCATTGCATCATTCATCAATAGCATGGGTGATTTATAGTATTGCTAACAACTCACAAATCTTCATAGTAACAAACTGGGGCAGAAAATTTTGTTTGTTTTGTTGTTTTGATTGTAGGCACCCACCTGGAGAACGATGGAGTTCTTTTCAAAGTTACTTCAAATTTCAAGTCAGTTGCAGGCACCCAGTCGAAGAACAAGGGAAGTCATTTCAAAATTCAATTCAAGTTAGAAGTAGCAGAAACTCACCTCAAGAATGCGAGTCAATATTCTGAGATGGCGAAAAGAAGAAGTCTCAAACTAGAATGAGAAAAACAAAACAAAAAAAACAAAAAAGAAAGTAAATCCAAATGTAGAAGCAGATGAAAGATGTGAACTGCTTAAGACATGACTGAAGTTACGAGCACTACATGTCTGGTCTTGATCTGATGAAATCGTGGATTAATGAAGTAGCATTTACAGGTAGAAAGCATCAAAGTTCAAATTAAAAGTGTCTATGAAGAACCATTCAAGACACAAGATCAAGCTTCAGTAGACTTATAGATAGGAATCTTGTAACTCATAGCTGATAGGCTTGCTTAGTTCTTTTAGATTTTGATTTGATGCAATGGCAGGAACTGCGGGCTGGAACCTCGACGGCACCTCAATCGGCTCTCCACTAAGGTGAACCCTGTCACTCTTCCTACTTTTGAATTACACGTGTCCTGATTCCTTTATAGCTAAGGATACGTAGGCAGCTCAGATACCAAGGTTCGGTTACATTCTTCTTTCTTTTAGTTTTTGGTCTCTCTAAATAAGGATCGGGTAAAAGAAAAACCTATCTCATCGTTCTTTGTCTGAAAACTCTTCGTGTTTCCAGTCAAAGAGGGGCATCTGTAGATGTAATTTTTGACTCTCCCCAAGATTTTACATATTTTAGCATTTTAATACTCGACACGGATTTTAAGAAGAAAGAAGAAGACTTTTGAAACTTGTGGTCTTAAAAACTTATGGGGTAAAAGGTTTGTGGGGCCATGCCATTTTTGTGGCTATAAAAGCTTCTCAGTAAGGGTAAATGGGTAAAATGAAGAGTTTAAAGTTTGAATTATTTCCAAATTTAGAAATGTGTCATTTGTTTTGGAACAAACCAAAAAGAAAAGTATCTCATCTAATATTCAACGGAGGGAGTATTTAGTTTAGGCCTAATATCACAATTTTAAATAGTTTTGACTCTTTTACTTTATTTTATCACAAAAATAAAAATTACAAAAATATTTTCCTTTATTTAGTTAATTGATATTTTATCTAGTTACTTTTAGTTTATCTACCTTTCATAAAATTAAAAAAATTATCATTGAAAAATACAATAAATAAATAATATATAAATATAATATGGTTTTACTTTAATTGGAATTAATTTTATATTTAATAGTACATTTTAAATTATTTTTAGGGAAAGGTTTAAGTTTTTTTAATTGGTGAATTTTAAGAGTTGAAATCCCATTTTTAAGCCTAATTTCGGATATTCTCAGGCCCAAACAAGACGAGCTCAATACCCATTAAACCCAATACCCTAAAATAACCCTTCTTCTTCACTCTTAATAGACATAAGAAAAACCCCCATCAGACCCTCCCCCCTAGTCGTGACTCTTCTTTTTCCTTAGCGGAAGTCCGAGTTTCGACATTCATGGGGAACAACTCGTTTCCTTTTGGGAATTGGGTATTTGAAGAGTCGTCACCTAACAAATTAAGGTGCGTTAGGGCACCTAGAGCGATTAACTCATGTAACCAGTTTGCATTACCAGAGACTAGGGTAAGGGCTCAAAATAACCTTGAGGGGAACGTGTTAGGCACCCCTCGCGGTCCACAACGGTGGGTCCCAATCGAATTTAAACTGTGTGAATTAGTCATTTAACAAGTAAGCGGTCTCAGAACATATTTGCAAATAAGGGGAGTTTATATGGTCCAAGCGCACACATATAAATAAAAGAAGTTTAGACAGTTTAAACACATATATGTAAATAAAAGAAGCTTAGGTCGCTTAAACATATATGTGAATTGGGAAAGGGAAGTCCTAAGTGATTAGCCTATAGGATCAATCTATTCAATGCCAGTAATCCTCCTCAATTAGAGGGGCTACACGTGACATTATCACGTAGGTCATCATATCCTTTTATTACCAATTACCCTCTCCTTAGTGGTTATATAAGAAAATTTAATTAACGACCTCTAAATGTGCTCTTACCCGTCCCTTCCTTGTGGTCCCGAAGGAGTTCAAGACCTCTAGACTGAGGCAGTTCTAGACAATCCTAAGGTGTTTAAAAGGCAAAAATCTAGGCAATAACAAATAACATACAGGACTGTAAAATAAGAAACAGATAGAAGGCCCATGTTTACCTCCACATATACATAGGCAAATAAGCAGCACATCTCAAACAATTGATTATAAAGAAATTCAGAAAGCCTAGGAACATGATATCTAGATGAACATTACAGATACAGAATATGCAGCATTTATTTTAAGGGAAGTGGAAGAATCCTAACCAGCATTCCTACTAGTTTATAGCCTGTTAAGCCTGGACAATTTCACACATAAACAGAACCTAATTTCACAGTTGTTTACTAGCCTAAGGATTGCCTAGGCGTGTATATGCAGTCATAATCTGGGAACTACTTAAAAAAATTAAAGTCATTTCATCCTATAGGCATGCTGATCTAAGTGCTGAATATTATAACAGGTGATTTTATATTGATTCATACCAGAACATAATATCTATGTGTAGGGCTGTTTTAGCCTATTTATTTTAGCGACATGTTTCAAGGAAAATGTACGTGCAGTCCTAAAATAGGATCTCTAATGCACATGGAGAAAGTTATTTTATTAAACAACATTAGTAACTTAAGGGCAGGTTTTCTAAGTGATAGCGACTTATGCAGAATCAGAAGTGAAGTGATGAATTGCAACATATAATATACACACGTAGTAAACATGATTGTCCTACGACATGGTATCTAATGCACATATTTAACACAGTTTAATGTGAATGATCGTAGTAATCCTAAAGCATGATATCTAATGCATCACACAAACTTAGAACATGATTTCTACAACAACTCAACATAATATAAAACCTAAAACATGATTTTTATACAGTTTACCCCACAGAATCATATAGCTACCCTCCCATTTTTTACTAGTTACCCCAATATCTGTTTACAAAGGATTATTACAGACCAGGATTGAGTAAATTACATAAATGAGATGTAAACTGAACTATAGGGAGCCTGAAGCAGGCTCAAGATAAAACTGGGAGTACAAGGCCTTCAATGTAGTCTCAAATTCCTAGAAATCTCATATCTAACAGGTATGTCAGAGTTCCCTAAGGACCTCAAAGATTACGCGCAGTGCTCACACCAAGACTTTTCTCAAATATGGACTGGTTATGTGCAGTGTGGAAGAGCCAGCCCTGGTATGCCAGAGTTCATAGAGATCTCAAAGATCCCTTAGTAGTACACATACCAGAAGGGCAGAACTTAATAATCTAAGAGTAAGTGAGAGTGCTTGACATAGCTTTGAAAGACTTAGTGAAAAATAATGTGGAGATAACATTTAGGAGTGAAAATGATTTTTCTAAAACAGACCAGTTTTAAGAAAATGCTAAGCATGAAAACTAGTTTTTTAGAAGAATACTAATAACATTTTGAAATCAGTTCTGAAGAGACCAAATTTAGTGAACAACCAATCAGTCATGGAATACTCAGATTCACAGGCACTTGGCAAACGGGTTTGCACACAGGAGTGAAAGGGATTGGGAACATATAGGAATCTCATTGAGGGTAAATGAACAGGGTACAAGGAGGAATATAGACAACAATATGCATAGAACACTTAGGAGCTTCATAGCCTTAATAAATTAACCAGGATAATAGGCAATTAAGGCATGGAGCAAGGATGTAATGGACAGAATCAAACATACAAGTATGGTCAATCACATGCATTAGGTAACAACCATGATCACATAGGTAAGAGATTAAACAAAAATCAACAAACAGGTTGGTCAAGTATCAGATAACCAGGTGCAGTGTAGACATACTAGCTATACATTGAACATGACAGAATTTAGACATTCTAAGCAAAGTAGTAAACAGGAAGACATGTTTAATTCATAGTCAATGAACTAGTGCAGGAATGAAACACATAGAGTTTAGGTTTCAAAATTTAACTAGAGACATATCGGTTGAACAAAAGAATGCAGAATATAAAGCAGGTGTAGTTTCAAATCTAACCTTGGCTTTCAGCCGTCTAAATCATGAGTTATCACAAGTAGTAGAGAAAGAAAGAGAGTTTGAGTGTGAGTGTGAGTGTGTGTTCTTTGAACTTGTGTTCGTGTGTCAAGAAGTAAACGGTAGAGTTTATATAGTAGGTTAAGAGTAGGGCAAATAAGGTAACAGTACCAACTTCAGTTAATCAAGGGAAGATCACAGAATCAATTACATGAAAAATTAGTATAGTCTTCACTTAATTAAGGGTAATTAATCAATGGTAAGGAAATGAATTATTTAAGAAAAGAAATTCGAATTAGACTTAGGCAAAGAGTGAATTATTAGGAATCTAATTAAGGAAATAATCATGCAAGTAATCAATAGATACTACAAATAGTTAAAAACAGCAAGAAGACTAATTAAAGTCATAATCAAGAATCATGCACACGAACTTTTAATAGAGAAAATCACTCAACAATTATGGAAAGAACATATCAATTTCCATAAACAAAGTAGGCTGAGTAAAACTTTAGGAACACAAAGAAATTACACGAAAAATCATTCAAAAACCCTAATAGAGATTAAACGGGATAAAAATCATAAACCAAGGAATTTGACTAAGGAAAAACGTGTAAATCAGAATATAGAATGAACCAGTACGACTGGTAATTTTAAAAAGCTCATAATCGAAGCAAAACATCAGACAGTTAGAGTTTTAGCATAAGTCAACTAGGACTTGTGCAACTTTAGCATAAATCAGTCAAGAACACTTAAAAACAAACGACTAAGCGTTCAAAAATCAAAAAAAACTTTTGAGAAGATGACTTAGGGTAAACCCTAGTTTAGAAAAATGGGAAATCAGTTGAAAACCATAAACTTCCAATGAAAACATGTAAGAGTTGCTCGATTTGTCTCAGATCTATACAGGCTTGAGAAGATCGGAGATAATAAATTAGGGATTTTTAGAAAGCATAACAGATACGAGAACATAGGCCTAGAAAACCAGGGGTTCATAGAAAAATAAGAAAGATTTCTTACTCATGGTAGAGCAAACGACCTGAAACAGGCAAAGAAATCACAGGTGCAAGCTAGACCGCCTAGGTCAAGGATATAGGAAACTGATAAATCATAGCAAGTAGAAGGCCAGTATAAGCTTGATATGATATAGAAACATCATCAAATGGTGGTGTGAGCAGTGACGACGCCTGAGGATTAGGGTTCAGATAGAGGGTATTTCAGAAAGAAGGGAACGTAGGGCGGCGGAGTATGGTGGGAAATCAATTAGGTTAGAGGTGGTCGTTTGGAATTAAAATTGTAAGAACAAATATGGGCCGTTGATCTCAGAGATCAACGGCCAGGATTAGGGTGGCCTGGGTCGGGTTTAATTGAAGTTGGGTCTCGGGTGAATTGGGTTAGGGACTTGGGCTGGTATTTAGGTCCGACAATTAGAGAAATTAAAAGGCTATTTGTTAAATACCCAAATAATTAAATAAAAATTATTTTAAAAAATAATTAGCAATGAAAAAAAATAATTTTCATGCATAGAAGTGCTTCAAAATAATTATTAAATATTTTAAAAATATAAGGGACCAATTTTTGGTAAAATCATGCAGTGATGTGTACGTGGGCTATAATCGCAAAATCAATGCAATTATAACCAAAAGGTGTAAATCTGGCCATTTGTGAAATAAATGGAACTTATTATGGCTATAAATAGCAAAATTAAATCATTTAACTGTTATAGAGCCATTTGTGATGCAATTTTATAATTATTTATATAAATAAAATACTAGTATAAATTAATTTTAAAATATGGAAACTATGAATAATGTCCATTGATGCTAATGCATAGTTTTGAAGGTATATATGCATTTTAAAATATTATAGGGAAAATTGGGTATCAACAGTTGCCTCTATTTATCCGGGAATGATGAAAGAGTTTTCGGATAAAGAAATGATGGCCAATTTTGACCGAATGGGATGTTTTGAAAGATAGAGGCCTGCCTGTGGTCTTTGAGCTGCCTCCATATCCTTGATTTTATAGGAATCAGGCCATGTGTAGTTCCGGATCCACCAGTGAATGAAGCCGATGGAGTTGCCATAGGAATGGTTGCCAATTTCAATGAAGGTTCTTTTGTGAAGGGTAGTGTCAGATGGAGTTATGATTATGGGTCTAGAGTGTATTGGATGTATTACATGACAAATAGCTGGATATCACGAGGTAAGATGGGTAGCTGATGAGAATTGGTTATGAATGACAAAATGAAAATGCTATGAATGGAAACCGGAGCAAATGGTTTCTCCTATTTAAAAAACGATTACCTCTGCGATCACCTACAAACTCAAAATACCATACATGTAAGTACGTAAATTACTGCAAAATTTAAACGTGATGCAAATTCCCTTTGGACTAAGAAAGATGGTCTTTGGAGGGTGCGAATGACATCTTTAGACCATGATATCCTGAGCCATGAATTGTGATATAAGAGATTTACAGGCCATGAAATGATGTTATCGGGCCATGGAAATGGTGCCTCTGAACCATGACGCATTTGAATAACGATATGCAAATTTGAGAAATCCTCAGACCATGGCATGGTGTCTTCTAGCTATGAGGATGATGCCTTTAGATAATGACGCCTTTGGACAAATGGGTGATATTTCAGCCCATGAGATGCAATAATATGATGCTAAAATTAACAAGACAAGGCTTAGTCTTGTGAGATTGAGGGCGGAGCTTAGCCCGAAAGAGAATCAAATAGATAGTGCCGGAATAGAGCAATTTTTATACAAGGAGGGACAATACTTAGTCCCATGAGAAGGCAGTGCTTAGCCTTATACGAAATGGAGATAGAGCTTAGTCTCATGGAGGATATGGGACAGGGCTTAGTCCCATGCAAATGGAAGGCAGAGCTTAGCCTTATGCAAATATGGAGGAAGGGCTTAGCCTCATGCAAAGTTCGGGACAGGGCTTAGTCCCATGTAAATGGAAGGCGTAACTTAGCCTTATGTAAATATGAAGGCAGGGCTTAGCCTCATGCAAGGTTCAGGATAGGGCTTAGTCTCATACAAATCGAAGGCAGAGCTTAGCCCTATACAAATATAGAGGTAGGGCTTATCCTCATCCAAGGTGGAGACATAGCTTAGTCTCATGCAGGATGCAGGACAGGGCTTAGTCCTATGCAAAGAAAAGGTAGTGCTTAGCCTTATGCAAATATGGAGGCAGGGCTTAGCCTCATGCAAGGTTTGGGACAGATCTTAGTCCATGCAAATGGAAGGCAGATCTTAGCCTTATGCAAATATGAAGGCAGGGCTTAGCCTCATGCAAGGTTCGGGATAGGGCTTAGCCTTATGCAAGGTTCGGGATAGGGCTTTGTCCCATGCAAATGGAAGGCAAAGCTTAGCCTTATGCAAATATGGAGGCAGGGCTTAGCCTCATGCAAGGTGGAGATAGAGCTTAGTTTCATGCAAAGAACGAGCAGCAAATAAGAGTAGAATATTTCTTAGCTGGGGTTATATTCAGTGTCTGGTGGCCCGATTGATGGTGATTTTACTGCATGTATATATTTGCGAGTGCTATGGTTATGTCAGATGTGCCTGCGCTTAAAGAAAAATTGTACGTTTTGTAAGGGGAGTTTGGTTCGTGTCTTTGTCTGTTGGCTTTGCTCCTCTGTTTTGGATGCCTTGTTTGAGTTTCCGTGGGTAACACCTAGCTGTTACATAAATAGAGTTTTCAAAAATATGCAATTATTGGTGAAATTAGAGTTATTTCAGAAAACATAGTGAAATTTTAGATGAACTAGTGAGTAGAACACATTTCAGAGACATTGCAGCTTTCTCGTGTTAGAATTTTGAGGGTCCTCCTTAAAATTCTGCCCTAGTTGGTAGATGATCCTTCAGCCGTTTGCAAGCAACGAACTTGTTGAACCTTCTTCGGAATTTTGAGAACCCTTCTCAAAATTTTGCCCCAGTTTCTTAACCAATTTATGACTTTCTGGCATGCAATGGCATTGGCTGGACTTGCTCCGGAATTTTGAGGGTCCTCCTCAAAATTCAGCCCTAGTTTCTAATTCTGGGGGAAATGAAAATTTTATTATGATATGACCGAACCCACAGGTCTGCCTATGTATCCCCTCTTAATGAGAATCAAGTCAAGCATAGTTCAATTACATCTGATGAATAAATGTAAATAGTCTACACATAGTATCTTTTAACTACGCCTAAGTTGATTGGTTTTGGCCAGATTTCTCCGTCAATTTCTGCAAGTATGAGTGCTCCTCCTCTTATAACCTTGTAAACTATATAAGTACCTTGCTAGTTGGGAGATAGTTTCCATTTAGCTTCATCTTGATGTGGGAAGATCTTCTTCAGCACCAGCTATCTTGGTGCAAACTGTCTTGGTTTGACCTGTTTGTTGAAAGCTCTAGACATTCTATTTTGATAAAGTTGACTGTGACATACTATGTTCATTCTTTTTCCATCTATAAGGGCTAATTGCACATAGCGGTTCCTTACCCATTCTGCATCACTGAGTTTAGCTTCCTGTATGATCCTTAAAGAGGGAATTTATACCTCAGCCAGGATGATGACTTCGGTGCCATAGACCAGTAGATAAGGAGTTCCCCTTGTTGATGTGCGAACTGTAATGCGGTACACCAATAGGGCAAAGGGTAACTTCTCATGCCATTGTTTGTGGTTTTCTACCATCTTCCTTAATATCTTCTTGATATTCTTATTAGCAGCCTCTACAACTCCATTCATTTGAGGCTTGTATGTTGTAGAGTTCTTGTGCTTGATTTTGAAAGTTTCACACATGGCTTTCATCATATCACTAATGAGATTGGCGGCATTATCAGTGATAATGGACTCGGAAACTTCGAATCGGCAAACAATACGATCCTTGATAAAGTCTACGACGACTTTCTTGGTTATAGCTTTGTAGGATGCGACCTCTACCCATTTTGTGAAGTAGTCAATGAACACTAGAATAAACTTGTGCCCGTTTGAAGTAGTAGGCTCGATCGGACCGATGACATCCATTCTTCGGCATATACTTGATGTGAGCATGTGATTTTTGCCCTATATATGAGTTATTCCCATAAAATTCAAATAAACAATTTTTCCTTATTTTTTACAATTTGTGTGACTTTTTGTGTTAATCGTTTGTATGTTATTTGTAAAATCAAGTCAAATAAAAATACAAAATATGCATTTGCATTTAGGAAATTAATTTCACATTTAGTCGGAATTAATTCATAATATTTTTTTGCTTTAATTGAAAATTACCATAAAATAGAAGTTAATTAGATTAACAATTTTAATAAAATTAAAACTAAATACAAAATAGAAAAATATAGAAAACACAAAAGAAAACTAAAATACAACAAAATACAAAATCAAAAAAATATATAAAAATACAAGAGTGAAAATGAATGTGAAAATACAAGAATTAAAAATCAAGAAACAAAGACAAAGGAAAATAGATTGGTCCAAACACCCCCCAAGCCCAAACCAAATCAAACGACCCAGGCCCAAATTTACCCATCCGGTCCAGCCCTGTGAACACGAAGCGACGTCGTTTAGGGCGTCGTTAATCTCGGCCGTTAGTTCACCCTGATCCTACGGTCCGCTTTCACTCTCAAACATTTTTTAAAAATATTTGGTATAACCCTAAATCAGAGACCATACCCCTCCCCCTTCCTCGTACACTCCTCTTTCGTTTGTAACGCCTGAAATTATCACCACCGCAGGCCACCGCTTCACCGCCGTCTCCCGCCGCGTCGCCGCTGGCCGAAAATCGCCCCCGCCGGCGGCGTAACCCTAATCCAACCCAAATTCACACCCCAAACCCCTTTTTCCCTCCTCTTTCCATTTCTGTAACGAGTTTTCTTAAAATCGACCCCCACCGGCTCGAATCTTCCTTTGAAGATTCCGGCCAAAATCCAAACCATGCCAAACATCACCAAAATAACACCCTAGGTTCGCATTAGCCACCTCTACCCAACCCCCATGCCCTTTTATCTCAAATCTCTCCAGAATCGTTCGAATGTCGGATTGAAATTTCTGGCCAAAATCTTGATTTTTAAATCCCCACAATTTCAGACCATAATGTCCCTAATCAGGTGTTCTCTTATGAAAACACCTGATTAGGTATGTTACGGATCGGAATTTTGGACGATTGGGTCTTCAAAGGTTGTCCGAGATTCTTCGTCAAATCAGTGAGTTTTGTTCCTCTCTGCTTTCTCTTTTGAACTTCAGTGTTGTTGTAGCTTCAAATAGTCTAAATGATTTTGTTCGTATAGTTTAATTTCTAGTGCAACTGCTCAATTCTGTTTTGATTAATTTGTCAAAAATGGTTTTGATTTTCATGATTAATTTTGATTGTTGTTGTTCTGTTTAGATTTTAGTTTGTTTTAAGTTTCAATTTCAGTTTGATACCAGTTAGATTTTCTCTCTAATTGTTCTATCTTTGATTCGATTTTATAATTTCAGTGTTTCAGTTACTGTGATTTGTTATTTTAATCAACTTAGTTTAGCTAAATCAATAATTCCTCAGTTCAGTGTTTAATTAGTCTTAATGATAATTAGAATTGATTTTCAACCTTAATTAGATTTAGTTGGATTGATTCTAAGAGGTTTGATTGGTTATAGCTGAAAATCAATACTGGTTTAATCAATAAGCCTTAGTGATTAATGAAATTAGTAATCAGCTTATGCGAATTGCAGAATAACAGTTCAGGGGTCAGGGGTAAGCTTGGTAGTAATTGTGGGGAACTTCAGGGGTACTTTGGGCATAGGAAAATGGCAGAATCCTTAAAAATGGTAAATATTAAAAGGAAGTGAGGGTAGAATAGGAATTCCAAAGGAAAAGGAATATGGTAGAAGTAACTAGAACCTTCTAGATTGGGCATTAATGTAATTTTCAATAAACTAGGTGTATTAACTTGTTTAACAAGTCAGAAAAGGGGGGACCAATCTAAAAATATTAGAAATGAATTTCCCTCCAAATTTCAACTCTATAAATAGGCAGTTTCTGCCATAAATCATAAGTTTTGGTAACCTAAAAATTCCCAAAAAAAAATATCTTCATAGCTCCAGATCTGAAAATTAGTATTTCAGGTTTCAATTTCTTCTTCCAGATCTGAATTTCCTTCAAAAATTCCAAAAAAAAAACATTACAAAATCAGTAAAAAATTAAAAATCATTGTTTTATTGAGGATTCTCAATAAAATGGCCCTAAATTTTGACTCAGTTTGAGTCATTGAAATTCAGATGTTTATTGGCTTCAATTTTTGAATGAGTTTGAATTCAAATTAAATCATTCTGATCATTTGAATGCTGTGGTATTGGTTGCTGAAATTTTGAGTGATATTTGAAGAAAGTTGAGGTTTTAAAATTCCTTTTGCTGTGGAAATCGAACTGTTGCATTGCTGGTGCTGTATTCTCACTGGTGTGATTGTCAACTGACCTTTATAAAGGTTGATCTCTATTTGTTCTTCATCACAAGTACACAATTGCTCCCTGTTGATTATAAGTTGACTGTGTAAAATCAGCTTCTATGAGGAATAAATTGATTGTGATGGATTTGGCATTTATCAGCTTTCGATTATGTCTCTACATTCTGCATGTATACTGATTTGGTCTGCGTTTATTTGATATTGGTTGAACTGTCAAGTTGTTAATTGGTAGGATAATAAAATGCATTCCATATGTATTACAGCAATTTGACTATTCTGATAGTGAAATGCAAAACTCACATGTACTTAGTTTCAGTTAATTGGATTGTTGAAGTAGTGCGAAATCTCA
>MU708071.1:0-67500 GCA_026770625.1 Nicotiana glauca
AAATCGTCCATCCTCTCTAGTATTCACATGTTTGGTAGTAACTTTCTCTATTTTTGATTCATGGGTCTTACGTTTGGTTTGCTACAAAAACTGGGCTCAACTGCAGGCCCAAACTTCAGATCTACATATGTACGCTTTGTTGAATGAATTAAAATGACCTGAATGGTCAAACGATCAAGCTCGATTGGAAATTTTCCATTTGTATTTATCTTAATCTAATAACTAATAAGAGGCCCGAACTTTTCAAGAATGTAATTAAATAGGACTCTTCTCTTTTATTTTAGAGACAAACTTAATAGAAAAATGTAGTCACTTTAGGTTTATCCTTTTTAAAATAAACGAGACGAGCCTCGCCAAACAAATCGCATAAATTGCGGGGCCTTCAATCAATGTCTGTATTAAAATACTTAGACTCCGGGACGGGCCGTTTAGCTAATTACATGGCCTTCCCCAAAATAATAACGCGTTAGACTCTTTAGACGCGTATTCTAATAACATTACCTCCCTAAACTCGGGTGTGCATTTCATGCGACCCAAATCCAAATCCCAAAACATTGAATAAAATGTGTTGCGGATTGCGGGTGCATTTCATGTGACGCAATCCAAAGATATGCTTTAAACGATGTTCAATATTCTTTAAAATTGAATAAAAGCGATTAAAAGTTAAAATTGGCACATAGGTTCAACATGTTTTAAATCAGATAAATAAGCTAAATATGACAGTTGAGCGACCGTGCTAGAACCACGGAACTCGGGAATGCCTAATACCTTCTCCCGGGTTAACAGAATTCCTTACTCGAATTTCTGGTTCGCGGACTGTTAAACAAAGTCATTCTTTTCCTCGATTCGGGATTAAACCGGTGACTTGGGACACCATAAATCTCCCAAATGGAGACATTGAATTAAATAAACAAATCCCATTTCGATTGTCCTTTAATTGGAAAAACTCCCTTACCCTCTACGCCCCTGCGGGCGCGGGAAAAAAAGAGGTGTGACACTGGCTTCTGTGATTTTCGCAAATGCGAAAATGGGACTCGCAATTGCAAGATCGCAAATGCGAACATTGAATCGCAATTGCGAAGTCGGGGATTTTTGCATAGGATTGCAAATGCGATCCGTTTGTTCGCAAATGAGAACCAGGGAATTTTCGGGCACTGTCGCAAATGCGATGGCTTGGCTCGCAAATGCGAGGGGTGGCCCATCGCAAATGCGATCTTTTTCTCGCAAATTCAAAAACTGGCCATGTGGTAAGGGTTCGCAAATGCGAACCTCAGCTTCGAAATTCCCATATTTGGCCGGGGTTCGCAATTGCGAACCCCAGTTCGCAATTCCCATATCAGAGACCTGCATTTTTCATACTTAGTCAAATTTTCACCTCATTTCTTCATTGTATCAACTCAAACACTCTATAGGCAATTTTCCAAGAAAACTTTCTTCTCCAATCCATTTGTAAGTTGATTTTCGCTTAATATCTTCAATCTTTAACATCATTTATCATGTTTTCACCTTAAAATCAAGGTTTTTCATGGGTGAAAATGGGGATTTTGGGTAGAACCTAGGTTTTTATTAAAATTTGGGGATCTGGACCTCAATTTGAGGTCCAATCCCAAAACAAATCATAGATATGAACTCGTGGGGGAATGGGTAACCAGGTTTTTGGTTCGAACCTCGGGTTTTGACCACGTGGGCCCCGGGGCGTTTTGAGAAATTTTGAGTAAAAATTTGGGAAATTCATTTTCATGCATTCAAGTTAATTCAATTAGCATTTGTTGATACATTTAAGTAATTTGTGACTAGATTCGAGCAGTTTTGTGGTAAATTCGATGGGTGAAGCTATACTAGAGGCTTGAGTGGATTTTTGGAGCACTTGAGGTAAGTGTTTGATCTAAATTTGGCTTGAGGGAATAGGATTAGAATATTATTAATTGTTATTTGCTAAATGATCGAGTACAGTGTATAGTCATGGTGACGAGTATCTATACACCGGCGTCTAGCATGACCGTGGGTCTTTGTTGGTACTTGTTTTGGTATCTTTTGGGACTCTTCCAAGCTAATTAAGGATTTTATACATAATGTGAAAAGTTTGAGGATTAATTATGAATTGTGAATTCTTTGGAGAGTTGGCTCAAACGATAAAATACTATCGAGTAATAAATGAAAGAATTGGGAGGAAATGTGATTATCTCCCTTGTCGGGATGTGTAAGTTGTTGTTATTGCTCCCTCGCCAGGATGTGTAAGTTGTTGTTATTGCTCCCTTGCCGGGATTTAGCTATTTAATTGTGTTTTTCCCTTGCCGGGACATTTCTTGTTATTATTTATTTCCCTCGCCGTTTGGTTGTGATTGCTGTTTGGGTGAGGAAGAGTGATGATGCACGAAGGGTCATTCCGTGCCATTGTTGATTTTAGTTGCACGAAGGGTCATTCCGTGCCATTGTTTATTTTATTTGCACGAAGGGTCATTCCATGCCATTGTTGATTTTAGTTGCACGAAGGGTCATTCTGTGCTATTGTTGATTTTATTTGCACGAAGGGTCATTCCGTGCCATTGTTGATTATATTATGCACGAAGGGACATTCCATGCCATTGTTGATTATATTATGCACGAAGGGTCATTACGTGCCATTCTTTGATTATATTTGCACGAAGGATCATTCCGTGCCATGAAATGAGAGTTATGTGAGGAAAGCACGAAGGGTGATGCCATGAATTTTATTTGATTGCTTTGGGTGAGGATGAGAGTAAAAGCGCGAAGGTTGATGTCGTGCAATTATTGGATTTCTTGTTTCTATTATTTATCGTTGTGCCATATTCCTTATTTAAGTTGATGACTTTTATATCCGGATTGTACTCCCCCATAGCATGCTTCCCTCTTTTTTTTTCTTTTAACTGTTTAGTTTTGGTATTCTTTCCTTTTATTGCGCATATATATATATATATATATATATATATATATATATATATATATATATATAGAGAGAGAGAGAGAGAGAGAGAGAGAGAGAAATGCACAGGTTGATTTGGTAGTCCTGTCTAGCCTCGTCACTACCTCGTCGGGGTCAGGCCAGGCACTTACCAGCACATGGGTTCGGTTGTGTTGATGCTACACTTCTGTGCTTTTTGCACAGATCACGGTACCGGAGCAGCTTTTGGACCACAACAGTAGTATACGGATCGGGAGCTGACCTCAGTCCAGGGACTGCGAGGTAGCCTAGCTGGCGTTAGCAGGCCGAAGTCCCTTTCTATATTTTCTGTTTGTTTTCATTGTACCGAGACAAACATTATGTATTTTCTATTTGGACTTGTTTTTATCACTCTTTAGAGGTTCCTGACATGGCGACACCAGTCCTGGGTAGAGAAAAATTAACGTCCGCATTTTGGGTTTCCAGTTAGCTTATGTTTTAAAAGACTTCTGAATTTAATTAAAACTTGTTATTTCATTATTGTTGTGTTGTTATCCGAAGATGTTTAAATGTTTTGCTTGCCTAGCTCCAATAGTAGGCACCATAACGACCCCCGATAGTGGGAAATTCGGGTCGTGACAAGTTGGTATCAGAGCTCTAGGTTGCATAGTTCTCTCTACTCACGGACAAACTTGGTAGAGTCTGAGGGATCGGTACGGAGACGTCTGTATTTATCCCCTAGAGGCTACGGAGTTAGGAAAAGTTTCACTTTTGTTCTTTCTTGTCGTGTGATTCTGTTCCTCAAATACTGATTGTCTTTCTACGCTGTTCTTTCATAGATGGCGAGAACACATGCTTCCTCTTCTACCGTGCAGCAGCCCAAACCCCCAGTAGCAGCTCCTGCGAGGGGCAGAGGCCGAGGCAAGGGCAGATCTCAGCCCCGGGAAGCAGTCCCAGAGGTGGAGCCTCATATTGACTATGATGAGGAGGTTCCAGCCCCAACAGCTCCAGTAGGCCAGCTCAGGTCCCAGGAGGGGTCATCGTCACCCCAGATCTTCAGGATGCTCTAGTCAGATTGGCAGGCTTTATGAAGAGTGTCACCAGAGCGGGTTTGCATCCAGTAGAATCAACCACTTCTCAGGCTGGAGGAGGGGTTCAGACTCCTGCTACACGTACTCCGGAGCAGGTAGCTCCCCAGACTCATGTCCCAGTGGTTCAGCAAGCTGTGGCAGCTCAGCCAGGTATTATAGCTCAGGCCAACGATGGAGCGGGTATGTATTCGGATGCTTTGTGAAGACTTGATCGGTTCTCCAAGCTCTTCATACCACATTCAGCGGTGCTTCATCAGAGGATCCACATGATTTCCTATTCAGCTGTCATGAGATCCTTAGGACCATGGGTATAGTAGAGACCAATGGGGTCGATTTTACCACCTTCCGGCTTGCAGGATCCGTCAAGACTTGGTGGAGGGATTTTTGCCTATCTAGACCAGCAGGGTCTCCAGCTTTGACATGGGATCAATTCGCGGAGTTGTTTTTGGAGAAGTTTCTCCCAGTCACTCAGCGGGAGGTACTTCGCAGGCGGTTTGGGTGCCTCCAGCAGGGCTCCATGACAGTTACACAGTATGAGACTCGATTTGTTCACTTGGAATGCCATGCTATTGTGATACTCCCCACAGAGCGAGAGAGGGTCCAGAGATTTATTGATGGACTAATTTAGCCGATCCGTCTCCAGATGGCTATGGGAGTTGGTAGTGATATTTCCTTTCAGGAGGCGGCCAATGTGGCCCACAGAGTTGAGATGGCCCTCGCACGGGGAGGTGGTCAGATGTCGGATAAGAGGCCTCGTCATTCTGGTAGGTTCAGTGGTACCTCGTCTGGAGGTAGGGATTCCAATGGTAGAGGTCATTAACTGAAGCCCTTTCAGTTAGCTCTCCAGGTTTCTCGTGGTACTCCAGGCAGTGGCGGTTCTCAGCAGTACTATTCAGATCAGCAGCCTATCAGTGCACCCCCACTTCAGAGCTTCATGGGAGGACATTTAGGTCGACAGGGCCAGCAGTCGCAGCAGCTAAGGTCTTGTAATGGTTGTGGTGACCCCGGTCAAATTGTCAGGTTTTGCCCTTGAGCCTCGGGCAGCTCTCATCAGCAGGGTCCTCGCCCCATGATTCAGGCAGCAGGTGATCCACAGCTCCCCCAGCCAACTAGAGGCGGGGGTAGAGATCATAGAGGTGGAGGTAGGGATCGTAGAGGTAGAGCTCGGACCGGTAGAGGTAGAGGTCAGCCAGTAGCCGATCGTCCCAGAGACATGGTTCAGGGAGGTGGGGCCCAGCCCCAGTGTTATGCTTTGCCAGCCAGGATAGGGGTTAAGTCTTCAGATGCTGTTATTACAGGTACTATTCGGGTTTGTGATAGGGATGCTTCAGTGCTATTTGACCCTGGGTCTACGTATTCATATGTATCATCTTATTTTGCACCCTACCTGGCTATGCCTAGTGATGCCTTGGGTATTCCTGTATACGTATCTACACCAGTGGGTGATTCTATAATGGTCGACCGAGTTCATCCTTCCTTTGTGGTAGTGTTTGAGGGTCTTGAGACCCGTGTTGATCTATTGCTTCTAGACATGGTGGATTTCGATGTTATATTGGGAATGGATTGGTTGTCCCCGTATCATGCTATATTGGATTGTCACGCCAAGACCGGGACCTTGGCTTTGCCAGATTTGCCCCGATTGGAGTGGATAGGGACCCCAGGTCATGCCACCCGTAGTGTTATTTCATATGTAAAGGCTCGACGCATGGTCGAGAATGGGTGTTTAGCTTATTTGGCATATGTGCACGATTCCAGTGCAGAGGTTCCTTCTATTGACCTTGTTCCTATTGTTCGGGAGTTCCCAGAGGTTTTCCCATCAGACCTGCCGGGTATGCCGCCCGACATGGATATTGATTTCTGTATCGGCCTGGCCCCAGGCACGCAACCCATTTCTATTCCGCTGTATCGCATGGCCCCGCCAGAGTTGTAGGAGTTAAAGGACCAGTTGCAGAATTTGCTAGAGAAGGGTTTTATCAGGCCTAGTGTTTCTCCTTGGGGTGCGCCGGTGCAATTTGTGAAGAAAAAGAATGGATGGATGAGGATGTGCATTGATTACCGGCAATTGAACAAGGTGACGATAAAGAACAAGCACCCACTATCGAGGATTGATGATTTGTTTGACCAGCTACAGGGTGTGAAGGTGTTTTCAAAGATAGACTTGAGATCTGGCTACCACCAGCTGAGGATTAGGGCGTCTGATGTCCCTAAGACAGTATTTCGCACTCGGTATGGGCATTATGAGTTTTTGGTCATGTCATTCGGGTTGACCAATGCCCCAGCAGCATTTATGGCGTTGATGAACCGAGTATTCAGGCCTTATTTAGACTTGTTCGTGATAGTCTTTATTGGTGATATTCTAGTATACTCCCGCAGTTTGGAGGAGCACGAGTATCACCTTAGAGTGGTTTTTCAAACTCTAAAGGATAGTCAGTTGTATGTTAAGTTCTCTAAGTGCAAGTTCTAGTTGCATTTCTGGGTCATGTTGTATCAGTAGAGGGTATTCAGGTAGACCCGAAGAAGATTGAGGCAGTCAATAATTGGCCTCGACCAGCTTGATCGACTGACATTCGGAGCTTCTTGGGGTTAGCAGGTTATTACCGCCAGTTTGTGGAGGGATTTTCATCTATAGCAGCCCCGATGACCAGGTTGACCCAGAAGGGTGCCCAGTTCAGGTGGTCAGACGAGTGCGAGGAGAGCTTTCAGAAGCTCAAGACAGCTCTCACTACAGCACCGATATTGGTTTTGCTCACAGGTTCAGGGCCTTATACAGTTTATTGTGATGCTTCCCGTATTGGACTTGGTGCGGTATTCGTGGAGGATGGCAGAGTCATTGCTTATGCTTCAAGGCAATTGAAGATCTACAAGAAGAATTATCCGGTCCATGATCTAGAGTTGGCAGCCATTGTTCATGCTTTGAAGATTTGGAGGCATTACCTAAATGGTGTGACGTGTGAGGTGTACATTGATCACAAGAGACTTTAGTACTTTTTCAAGCAAAAGAAGTTGAATTTGAGGCAAAGGAGGTGGTTGGAGTTGTTGAAAGATTATGATGTTACTATTTTGTACCACCCGGGGAGCCAATGTAGTGGCTGATGCATTGAGTAGGAAGTCCGCCAGCATGGGTAGTCTTGCTTATGTTCCGGTCAGCCAGAGACCACTTGCTTTTGATATTCAGGCCTTGGCCAATCGGTTTGTGAGGTTGGGCATTTCTGAGCCTAGCAGAGTGTTAGCTTGCATGGTCGCTCGTTCTTCATTATTTGAGCGTATCCGTGATCGGCAGTTTGATGATCCTCATTTGTGTGTCCTGAGAGACACGGTGCAGCGTGGAGGTGCCAGGAAGGTGAATTTAGATGATGATGCTGTTTTGAGGTTGCAGAGGCGAGTTTGTGTGCCCAAATGTCGATGGGATTCGAGAGTTGATCTTAGCAGAGGCCCATAGTTCGCAGTATTCTATTCACCCGGGCGCCACAAAGATGTAACAGGACTTACGACAACATTATTGGTGGCGTAGGATGAAGAAAGATATTGTGGCATATGTCGCTCGATGTTTGAACTGTCAGCAAGTTAAGTATGAGCATCAGAGGCCTGGTGGTTTGTTTCAGGCGATTGAGCTTCCCGGGTGGAAGTGGGAGAGGATTACCATAGATTTCGTTACTGGACTTCTGGTGACTCGGAAGAAGTTTGATGCTATTTGGGTCATTGTTGATAGGCTGACCAAGTCAGCACATTTCATTCATGTTGCAACCACTTATTCGTCGGAGAGATTAGCTGAGATCTACATTCGGGAGATTCTTCGCCTTCATGGGGTGCCGACATCTATCATTTCGAACCGGGGGACGCAGTTTACCTCGCGCTTCTGGAGAGAAGTTCAGCAGGAGTTAGGCACCCAGGTTCAGTTGAGCACAGTGTTCCATCCTCAAACGGACGACCAGTCTGAGAGGACTATTTAGATATTGGAGGATACGCTCCGAGCTTGTGTCCTTGATTTTGGAGGCTCGTGGGACCAGTTTTTTCCTTTGGCAGAGTTCGCCTACAACAACAGATACCAGTCCAGCATTCAGATGGCTCCATATGAGGCGTTGTATGGTAGGCGATGTCGGTCTCCACTCGGATGGTTTGAACCGGGAGAGGCTCGGTTATTGGGTACAGATTTAGTTCATGAGGCCTTGGATAAGGTCAAGATCATTCAGGACAATCTTCGTTCGGCTCAGTCGCGGCAAAAGAGTTATGCGGATCGCAAGGTTCGAGATGTAGCTTTCATGGTTGGCGAGCGAGTATTTCTCCGTGTATCGCCTATGAAGGGCGTGATGAGATTCGGGAAGAAGGGCAAGCTTAGCCCTAAGTTCATTGGCCTATTTGAGATTCTAGATCGTGTGGGAAAGGTGGCTTATAGACTTGCCTTGCCACCTAGCTTGTCAGTCGTGCATCCAGTGTTTCATGTGTCTATGCTTCGGAGATATCATGGCGATCCTACCCACGTGTTAGATTTTAGCACTGTCCAGTTAGACAAGGATCTGTCTTACGAGGAGGAGTCGGTAGCTATTCTAGACCAGCAGGTTCGACAGTTGAGGTCGAAGAGTTTGACTTCAGTGCGTGTCCAATGGAGAGGTCAGCCTCCTGAGGCATCGACCTGGGAGTCTGAGTCTGATATGCGGAGCCGCTATCCACATCTATTTCCTGACTGAGGTACTTCTTTCTTTTGTCCGTTCGACGACGAACGGTTGTTTTAGAGGTGGAAAATCTGACGACCCAAAGGGTCATCACCGGATTTCTCCCTTTTTCCGCGCTTCCGAGGCCTTGAAAACCTCACTTTTATTTCCCTCAATTTGCGTGAATAGTACAGGCGTGTAGCCGGAAGGCTTAAATATGAATTCTGTGTGAAAAATGATAAATTTTGATATTAATATGGTTAAAGTTGACTTCGGTCAACATTTTTGGTAAACGGACCCGGACCTGTGATTTGACGGTCCTGGAGGGTCCGTAGAAAAATATGGGACTTGAGCGTATGCCCGGAATCGAATTTCGAGGTCCCAGGCCCGAGGAATGAATATTTCCATGAAATTGTTTTCTGAAAATGTTTAAGGGAAATGAAAATGAAATTTGATCAAAAAGTGATGGTATCGGGCTCGTATTTTGGTTCCGACGCACGGTACAACTCTTAAATATGTGTTAAGAACTTTTTGTAAAGTTTGGTCGAAATCGGACGTCATTTGACGTGTTTCGGACCTAAATAGCTAAAGTTGGAAGTTTATGAAGTTTGAAATGAAAATGATGATTTTGAGGCTTGATTCATTGATGTTGATGTTATTTTGGCGATTCGATCGCACGAGTGAGTCTATAGGATGTTTTTGAGGTTGTGTACATGTTTGGTTTGGAGCCCCAAGGGCTCAGGAGAGTTTTGGATAGGCATCAGATTGCATTTCCATTTTTTTGAAAATTTGGTATGCTGGCTTCTGTGATTTTCGCAAATCCAAAGATGGGACTCGCAATTGCGAGTTCGCAAATGTGAACATTGAATCGCAATTGTGAAGCCGGGGGAATTTTGCATAGGATCGCAAATGCGATCAATTTGTTCGCAAATGCGAACCAGGGAATTTCCGGGCACTATTGCAAATGCGATTGGCTCGCAAATGCGAGGGGTGGCCGATCGCAAATGTGATCTTTTTCTCGCAAATACGGAAACTGGCTATGTGGTAAGGGTTTGCAAATGCGAACCTCAGCTTCGCAATTCCCATATTTGGTCGGGGTTCGCAATTGTGAACCCCAGTTCGCAATTCCCATATTAGAGACCTGAATTTTTCATATTTAGTCGAATTTTCATCTCATTTCTTCATTCTTTCAACTCAAACCCTCCATAGGCGATTTTCCTAGAAAACTTTCTTCTCCAATCCTTTTGTAAGTTGATTTTCACTTAATTTCTTCAATCTTTAACATCATTTATCATGTTTTCACCTTAAATCAAGGTTTTTCATGGGTGAAAATGGGGATTTTGGGTAGAACCTAGATTTTTCTTAAAATTTGGGGGTTTGGACCTCAATTTGAGGTCCGATTCCAAAACAAATCATATATTTGAACTCCTGGGGGAATGGGTAACCGGGTTTTTGGTTCGAATCTCGGGTTTTGACCACGTGGGCCCGGGGGCGTTTTGGGAAATTTTGAGTAAAACTTTGGGAAATTCATTTTCATGCATTCAAGTTAATTCAATTAGCATTTGTTGATACATTCAAGTAATTTGTGACTAGATTCTAGCGGTTTTGTGGTGAATTCGAGGGGTGAAGCTATACTAGAGGCTTGAGTGGATTTTTGGAGCACTTGAGGTAAGTGTTTGATCTAACTTTGGATTGAGGGAATAGGATTAGAGTATTATTAATTGTTATTTGCTAAATGATCGAGTACGGTGTATAGGCATGGTGAGGAGTATCTATACACTGGCGTCTAGCATGACCGTGGGTCTTTGTTGGTACTTGTTTTGGTATCCTTTGGGACTCTTCCAAGCTAATTAATGATTTTCTACATAATGTGAAAAGTTAGAGGATTAATTATGAATTGTGAATTCTTTGGAGCGTTGGCTCAAACGATAAAATACTATCGAGTAAGAAATGAAAGAATTGGGAGGAGATGTGATTATCTCCCTTGCCGGGATGTGTAAGTTATTGTTATTGCTCCCTTGCCGGGATTTAGTTGTTTAATTGTGTTTTTCCTTTGCCGGGACATTTCTTGTTCTTATTTATTTCCTTCGCCGTTTGGTTGTGATTGCTATTTGGGTGAGGAAGAGTGATGATGCACGAAGGGTCATTTCGTGCCATTTTTGATTTTAGTTGCACGAAGGGTCTTTCCGTGCCATTGTTGATTTTATTTGCACGAAGGTTCATTCCGTGCCATTGTTGATTTTATTTTCACGAAGGGCATTCCGTGCCATTGCTGATTTTATTTGCACGAAGGGTCATTCCGTGCCATTGTTGATTATATTATGCACGAAGGGACACTCCGTGCCATTGTTGATTATATTATGCACGAAGGGTCATTCCGTGCCATTCTTTGATTATATTTGCATGAAGGATCATTCTGTGCCATTAAATGAGAGTTATGTGAGGAAAGCACGAAGGGTGATGCCGTGCATTTTATTTGATTGCTTTGGGTGAGGATGAGAGTAAAAACAAGAAGGTTGATGCCGTGTAATTGTTGGATTTCTTGTTTCTGTTAATTATCATTGTGCCATGTTCCTTATTTAAGTTGATGACTTTTATATCCGGATTGTACTCCCCCATAGCATGCTTCCCTCTTTTTTTTCTTTTAACTGTTTAGTTTTGGTATTCTTTCCTTTTATTGCACATATATATATAGAACTGCACAGGTTGATTTGGTAGTGCTGTCTAGCCTCGTCACTACTTCGTCGGGGTTAGGCCAGGCACTTAGCAGCACATGGGGTCAGTTGTGCTGATGCTACACTTCTGTGCTTTTTGCAAAGATCACGGTACCGGAGCAGCTTTTGGACCACAACAGTAGTATACGGATCGGGAGCTGACCTCAATCCAGGGACTACGAGGTATCCTAGCTGGCGTTCGCAGGCCGAAGTCCCTTTCTATATTTTCTGTTTGTTTTCATTGTACCGAGACAGACCTTATGTATTTTCTATTCGGACTTGTTTGTAGAACTCTTTAGAGGTTCATGAGATAGCGACACTAGTCCTGGGTATAGAAATATTAACTTCCGCATTTTGGGATTCCAGTTAGCTTATGTTTTAAAAGACTTCCGCATTTAATTATAACTTGTTATTTCATTATTGTTGTGTTGTTATCCGAAGATGTTTAAATGTTTGGCTTGCCTAGCTCTAACAGTAGGCACCATCACGACCCCCGATGGTGGGAAATCCGGGTCGTGACATTTATATATATACCAAAAGGTTTCAACCTTCAACAAAACCTAGAGCAATATTTATGTAAATTAGATTTATTTTAGTTCAATATTTTAAAATAATTTTCAAGTATTAAGGTAAGTCACTAGTTCACATCCTGCAAACTTGAAAATTATCGTCTCTATTAATTCATGCATGTAATCAAAAGCGTAAGCTAACTCATCTTTATTATGGTAATGTCACGATCCAAGACCAGTCGTCGTGATCGCGCCTATCGTGGAACTAGGCAAGCCACTACTCAACCATTTCAACACAGTAATAACTTTGAAAATATATATGGAAGCAATTAATACATAAGAAAAATATTTTTGAAACATAAATAAATCATACAATCTATCCCAAAATCGGGGTGTCACCAAGTACATGAGCATCTATACCAGGATACAGTCTACTATAATGTCTAAGGAATAAGAACTTAAATACAGATAAAGATAATGAAAGAGAGTCAAGACCTGCGAACGCCATGCATCTACCTCGATAGACTCCCGAGATCCTAACTCCTCACTCAGCAGCCGCTGTGACTGGAAGCACTGAATCTGCACATGAGGTGCAGGGTGTAGCGTTAGTAGAACCAACTCAATAAGCAACAAATCCAACCTTTGGACTGAAAGGTAGTGACGAACTCAATCGACACAGTTCAATAAAGAAATAATAGTGCAGAAATGTAGGCATGCTTTCAAGTTTAATAGATACCTCAAAACAGTAGAATAGATCAAATCTAGATGATATGAATAATATAACTCCTCTACTTTGACAGACCAATGCATATGTTCTATGTGATGCACCATGCTGACAGCTGCATGTGCTCACACTCTCAAATGCTTAATCACTCAGTACTATATATGGCCCATATCACCTAGGGAAGATCCATTCCGGAATATATACATCATTGACCATCAGTCACCTAGTACCGAGTAGGGTCAATCCATCCCATAAAGAAGATCCATCTCAAGGTATATAATACTTCAAACAAGATCCATGTCCAGGGAAGATCCATCACTCAATATAATCAACCATGCTCACTGGAGGTGTGTGCAGACTTCGGAGGGGCTCCTTCATCCCAAGAACTATCATAAATCAGTATAATCGCTGCGGCGTGCAGCCCGATCCCATAAATGTCACTCATAATCAGGCTCTCATCCTCACTTAGTCATCAATCTCTCCAGTCTCTCTCACGGGTTCACAATGTCATAAAACTAGCCCGAACATGATGAAATGATGTATCAATAAATAACAAAAGAGACTAAGATATGATATGAAATGAATGAATGTGACTGAGTATGAAATATCAATGAAATCAATAAGTCAATAGCAAGGAACAACCACAATAGGTCCCAAAAGTACCAGCATATAGCCTAAACATGATCTCTAGCATGACTGACATCTCAATTACTTTATCATATGATGAAAACACGAATATCAACAAGATAGAACCACTATAATGTACCATGGAATCGACCATGTTACAATTCTCACGATACACGCTAACACGCCTATCTCTTGGTATGTGTGTCAGGTCAATACCAATCACATAACACATAATTTGGGGTTCGAACCCTCAGAACCAAGTTTAGAAGTGTTACGTACCTCAATCCGAGCAAAACTCAATTGTAACACGCTTTTGCCTCGCAAATCGGACTCTAAATGAGCCAAATTTAGCCATAGTTAGTACAATACAATCAACACGGGCTAAAGGAATCAATTCTACAAGAAATTACAAAGTGATAGCTCCAAATCCGAAATCGGCTCAAACCCGGCCCCCGAGTCCTCGTCCCGAAATCTGACAAAAGTCACAAAATCTGGAAACCCATTCAACCACGAGTCTAACCATACAAAATTAACTCGTATCTGATAACAAAACCCCATTCAAAACCTTAAAAATCTAGCCCAATAACTCTTCCTCATTTCCCCCAATTTTCCACCCCAAATCACAAATTTGATGGTAGAATCAAAGACATAATTATGGAAATTAACCCAATCTAGATAGAAATCACTTACCCCAAACATCCACGTGAAAATCCCTTCAAATTTGGCCTTATACCGAGCTCCCAATTAAATTTTGTAATATGAACTCGAACCCCTCATTTTGAATCTTTTTATTTTGCCCAGTGATGCCTTTATCGCGAACGCGACCTACCCCTCGCGTTCGCGTAGAGCACTCTAACTTCCCCTCAAATTAACCCATCGCGAACGTGAAATTTTGCTGACCCTACTCATCGCGAACACGGCCTCACCATCGCGAACATGTAGACCTAAAGTATGGTGTCCCCAATTGCCTCCTCTCTTTTTTGCGAACACGTCCCCAATCTCGCATTCACGATGCATCTCTGCCTAACCTTCGCTAATGCATCCTCTCCTTCTAGAAGGCGAAGAAATAATTCCCCTCAGCCTCCAGGTGCACTTTGCGAATGCGAAGAGGAAACCAGAACAATTACACCAGCAATCTTCAGCCATCACGCCAAGTCCAAAAATGATTCGACAACCATCCGAAACTCACCCGAGGTTCTCGGGACCTCAACCAAACATACCAACAAGTCCTAAAACATGATACGAATTTAGTCGAACCTTTAAATCACCTCTAGAAACATAAACAAAACACGAATTGCACATGGATTCAAGCCTAATGAACTTTGAAATTTCCAAATTCTACAATTGACGTCGAAACCTATCAAATCACGTTCGATTGACCTCAAACTTTGCACACAAGTCACAAATGACATCACAAACCTACTCTAACTTCATGAAAACAAATCAGACCTCGATATCAAAAATTCCACTCCCGGTCAAACTCTCCAAAATTTCAACTTTTCCTATTTCAAGACTAATTCAACTACAGACCTCCAAATCACAATCCGAACACGCTCCTAAGTCCAAAACCCCCTAATGGAGCTAAAATAACCATCAAAACTCCATTCTGGAGTCGTTTACACATAAGTCAACATCCAGTCAACTTTTCCAACTTAAGATTTCAATTTTGAGACTAAGTGTCTCAATTCGCTTTTAAATCTTTCCGGACCCAAACCAACTAACTCGGTAAGTCATATAACAGTTGTACAGAACAATAGGAGCAATAAATAGGGGAACGAGGCTGCAACACTCAAAACAACCTCCGGGTCATTACATACTTCCCCTCTTTAACAAATGTTTGTCCTCAAACGGGTCTAAACATACATGGTATCTCAAATAGGTGTGGATATCTGCTTCGCATCTCCTTCTCAGTATCCCAACTAGCCTCCTGCATGGGCTGACCTCTCTACTGCACCTTCACTGAAGCTATATCCTTTGACCTCAACATTTGAACCTGCTGATCTAAAATGGCCATCGGTTCCACATTATAAGTCAAATCACCATCCAACTGAACCATGCATAAATCCAAAACGTGAGATGGATCGTCATCATACTTCTGGAGCATAGAAACATGAAATACTAGATGCACACTCGATAGACTAGGTGGCAAGGAAATCTTGTAAGCCACCTCTCCAATCTTCTAAAGTAGCTCAAAAGGCAAAATGAACCGAGGGCTCAACTTGCCCTTCTTCTAGAACCTCATAACACCTTTCATAGGTGAAACCTTCAGCAGAACCTTCTCCCCAACCATGTAAGAAACATCACGGACCTTTTTATCGGCATAACTCTTCTGTCTAGACTGCATCGTGTGAAGCCGCTCCTGAATTAATTTAACCTTATCGAAAGAATCCAGAACAAATTTAACCTTGGACAAGGCATGAACATCAACTGTAAGAGGTCTCTCCGCAACAGGAATGAATACAAGGCTACCCATACTCAGTGCCTTCCTACTCAAGGCATTATCCACTATGTTGGCCTTCTCCGGATGATACATAATAGTAATATCATAGTCCTTTAGCAGCTCCAACCATCTCTACTACCTCAAATTTAGATCCTTCTGTTTGAACAAGTGTTGAAGGCTCCATTGATCCGTAAATACCTCACAAGACACATTATAGAGATAGTGCCTTTAAATCTTCAATGCATGAACAATGACAGCCAACTCCAATTCATAAACATGGTAGTTCTTCTCATGAGGCTTCAACTGGTGCAAAGAATAAGCAATCATTCAACCCTCTTGCATCAAAACACACCTAATACCGATCCGAGAAGCATCAAAATAAAATGTATAAGAGCCTGAAGCTGAAGGAAAACTAGAATTAGAGCTATGGTCAAGGCAATCTTGAGCTTCCGAAAGCTCTCCTTACACTCATCCAGCCACTTGAAAGGAGCACCCTTTTTGGTCAGTTTGGTCAAGGGCGACAAAATAGATAAGAAACCCTACACTAAGCGACGATAATAACCGGTCAAACAAAGAAAACTCTGAATCTTCGTACTTGAGGACGGTCTGGGCCAACTCTGAGCCGTTTTTTTCTTCTTCGGATCCACCTGAATACCCTTACTGGATACCACATGCCCTAAGAATTCCACTAAACTAATCCAAAACACACACTTGGAGAACTTGGCATAAAGTTTCTCTTCCCTCAACCGCTGCAACACAACCCTCAAATGTTGGGCATGCTCCTTCAGGCTGCGAGAGTACACTAGGATATCATTAATAAATAATATAACGAACGAGACAAGATAAGTCTGAAACACACCGTTCATCAGGTGCACAAATGTTGATGGGGCATTGGTCAGCCCAAAAGACATCACAAGAAACTCATAACGGGTCCTGAATGCTGTATTTATAATATCCGAGTCCCGAATATTCAACTGGTGATACCCAGACTCAAATCAATCTTGGAGAACATCCTCGCTCCTTGAAGCTAGTCAAACATATCATTAATACGCAACAAAGGATACTTGTTCTTTATTGTAACTTTGTTCAATTGCCTATAATTAATGCCCATACGCATGGTACCATCCTTCTTCTTCACAAACAGAACCTGTGAACCCCACGGTGACATACTAGGCCTAATAAACCCCTTATCAAGAAGTTCCTGAAGCTGCTCTTTCAACTCCTTCAACTCAGCCGACATCATACAATACGGAGGAATAGAACTGGGCTGAGTGCCCACACCAAGTCAATATCAATCTTAGGCAGCATGCCCGACAGGTCTGGAGGAAACACATCCAAAAAATCTCGCACCACCGGAACATAATCAATAGTAGGGGTATCAACACCAATATCCCTGACAAAGGCCAAATAAGATAAACAACTCTTCTCACTCATTCAGTGGGCCTTTAAATATGAAATCACTCTACTTGGAACATAGTCCAGAGAACCTCGCCACTCAATCCGAGGCAACCCCTATATCACCAACGTCATGGTCTTAGCATGACAATCTAAAATAGCATGACATGGAGACAACCAATCCATACCCAAGATCACGTCCAAATAAGTCATACTAAGTAGCAAGAGATCAACTCTAGTCTCCAATCCCCCAATAGTCACTACACACGATCGATATACACGATCTACAGTAATAGTAACGCCTATCGGCGCAGATGTATGAACAAATAAAGATAAAGACTCACGGGGTATGTCCAGATAATAAGCAAAATAAGACGATACATATGATAGGTAGAACCAGGGTAAAATAATACAGAAGCATCTCGGTGACATATTGTGATAGTACCTGTGATAATTATTTATGAAGCAATAGCATCTTATCTAGTTGGGAGTTCAAAGAATCGGGCCTGGCCACCACCTAATCATCCTCCCCCTCTAAGGCGACCCTTGGCTGGCTGAGCTCCACCCTGAGCTGGTTGGGTGGGTGGTGAATAAAGGTGTGCTGAAGTCGTAAGCTGGCTCCTCTGCTGAGCTGGGCCTCCTAAAAGGCGAGGACAATACTTCTTGATGTGACCCAATTCTCTACACTTAAAGAAACCTCTCCCTATGAATGGCAATGGGGATTGAAGGGAGCCCCAAGCACCGAGACAATTTCTAGAAGGAACCAACATAGATAAATCCTGAGCTGATGGTGCATGAGATGAACTCTGAACTGGAAGGGCATTGACAGATTGGTGACCCTACTGAGAACTGTGTGAACTATGTCCAGATAATGCACCACGGTAAACTGGACAAGCCGTTTGAGCATGCATATAAGGAAAACCCCTGCCGTTGTAGAACTAGCCTCCCGAAGGAACACCATTAAACCTACCTTATTCACGAGGCCTCTTGGCCTCCCTCTCAACCTGCTCCTAACTATGAACCATCTCTATCTGCCGAGAAATATCGCCAACCTCATCAAAATTAGTACCAGACACCCTCTCCCAAGTCATAAGCAACCAAAACTAATATGTAAGGCCATCAATGAACTTCTTAGTCCTCTCCTTATGAGTGGGAACCATCCAAACTGTATGACGGTCTAACTCAGAAAACCTCATCTTGTATTGCATCACAAACATGTCATCCTAATGCAATTGCTCAAACTATATACACAGCTCCTCTCTTCTAGACTGCGGCACTAACTTCTCCAAGAAGAGAACTAAGAACCCCTGCCAAGTAAGTGGTGCTCCACCAACCGACCTGCGCTTCTCCTAAGCCTCCCACCATATGAAGTCATCCCCAGAAAATTGAAAAGTAGTAAACGAGACCCCATGGTCTCCAGAATACCTATTGTATGGATAATCCTCTCACACTTATCCAAGAAACCCTGCATATCCTTCACCTATTCCCCACTAAAATATCAAGGCTGGAGTATCCCAAACCTCTCTAGTCTTCTCTGCTTATCATCAGAAAAAACAGGACCCACAAGCGTCTGAGTAGTGCAACCAGCTGGGCCGGTAGTGCCCCCAGTGTCTGGAGTCCCTGCAACACCTGCTCTGGTGTACGGGTGGCGGGAGTCTAAGTACCCCCCTCCTCCCCCCTCCCCCCCGGTCAGCTTGAGAAGTGGCTATCGATGCCAGAACAAAGACCGCCTGATCAATACTGGTGTACACTGTCTAAGTCTAAGCCAAGGTCTCCTGAAGGCCTGGAATTATTATGGGCACAGCTAGTGCCTAAGCTGGCCCCACTGGCTCAACTGTATCTCGTACCTACTCTTGAGCTGGAGCGACTGGTGGGTCTGCAAGTACTGCCCTTGTCATAACACTTCCCCTACCGCGGCCTCTACCTTATCTCGACCTCTCGCATCCCTAGCTAGTGGTATTGGTGGTTGTCCATCATGACCTGTAGTACGTGTCCTCACTATCTATGAGAGAATAGAATAACAAAAGCTTAGTTACCAGAATCAACAGATTCGCATGACAAGAATTCAAGAATGTGAAATTTCCTAAGGGTTTGGCAGCCTATCGAAGAAAAGGACAGACGTCTCTGTACCGATCTGCAAGACTCTACTAAACCTGCTCATTACTTGTGAGATCTATATAACCTAGGCTCTGATACAAACTTGTCATGATCCAAAACAAACCGTCATGATATCGCCTATCGTAGAACAAGGAAAGTCACTACTAAACCATTTCATCATAGTAAATGCTTTGAAAATATATACAGACGCATATAATATTTAAGAAAACCTTTTTTGATAATTAAAATAATCCGCAACACAATACAATCTATCCCAAAATCGGGGTGTCATCGAGTACATGAACATTTATACTGGGATACAGTCTACTACAATGTCTAAGGAATAAGAACTGAAATACAAGTAAAGATAATGAATGAGAGTCAAGGTCTACAAACGGCATGTAGCTACTTCGATAGTCTTCTGCGATCCTGACTCCTCACTCAGCAGCCAACGTGACCGGAATCACCTAGATCTTCATATGAGGTTGATGGTGTAGCGTGAGTACAACTACTCAATAAGTAACAAATCAGACCTTTGGATTGAAAGGTAGTGACAAAGCCAATCGGCATAGTTCAGTATGGAAATAACAGTGCAGAAACGTATGCATGCTTTCAAGTTCAATAGATAACACAAAACAGTAAAATAGATCAAATCTGGATGATATGAAAAATATAACTCCTCTACCTCTCCTTGACAATGTACATGTTGTATATGATGCACCATACTGACAACCTCATATGCTCACACTCTCAAATATTAATCATTACGTACTGTATATAGCCCATACGGCCTAGGGAAGATCCATCCCGAAATATATACATCACTGGGTATCAGTCACCCAGTATCGAGTAGGGCCAATCCAGCCTGTGGAGAAGATCCATCTCCAGGTATATAATACTCTAGACAAGATCCATGTACAGGGAAGATCCATCCCTCAATATAATCAACCGCGCTCACTGGGGGTGTGTGCAGACTCCGGAGGGGCTCCTTCAGCCCAAGCATGATCATAAATCAATATAACTGCTGCGGCATGCAGTCCAATCCCATAAATGCCACTCATAATCAAGCTCTCGACCTCACTCAGTGATCATTCTCTCCAGTCTGTATAACAGGCTCATAATGTCATGAAACTAGCCCGAACATGATATGATGTATCAATAAATAACAATAGACTCTAAGATATGATATGAAATGAATAAATTTGATTGAGTACGAAATATCAATGAAATCAGTAAGTCAACAGCAAGAAATGGTCACTATATGTCCCAACAGTACCAGCATATAGCCTAAATATGATCTCTAACATGATTGACAACTCAATGACTTTATCACATATTGAAAACACGGATATCAAAAGATAAAACCATTATACTATCACGACCCAAAATCCACCAGTTGTGATGGCACCTAACACAACCCGCTAGGCAAGCCAATTAACAATTATCCAGTTTCATTTAACTTAAAAAAACAATTAAACAAGAGAATTATCTAAATCTTATACATTTCCTAAGGACTGGTAATACAAATCATGAGCTTCTACAAATGGAGTTTATACAGCAACAATGGAACGATTACACAGTCTATTTGAAAGTACATAAACATAATTTTATAGTCTAAGGCTACCGTGAACAAGAGACAGCTACAGTAGGAATGCGGGTACGCCTTCAAATCCAGCATCATCGAACGTAGCAACATCGACATCCAGGATCTGCACACACTGTGTAGGAAGTGCAGTATGAGTACAATTGACCCCATGTACTCAAAAAGTAACAACCCTAACCTCAGGTTGAAAGTAGTGACGAGCTAACACAAGATTGGGTCCAGGCCAATATTTCCATAGTAGATCATAACAACATAAATGCAAGAATAAAAGAGATATATCAAAAGTAAAATACTCAGCTCGTTACAGTTCTAGAAAATGGTCATTCTTTTCTAATATCTCAGTGAAAGAACATCCCAGATCTCTTACCGAAAATGCCAAAAGTATGAGTAAGTTTGAAAACTGTAATTTTCCAAATATCCTATCCAATATGAAAAAATATTTAATTTTCTTTTCAAATAACAAGTATAAAGTGCCTCTATATACCCACATATCAATGTATATAATATGTCATGAATGACGTGATACTATATAGCATGAGGAAGAATGCATCTCTATGTGTGTATGTCATATATGCACGTGAATGCCATGTATCTCAGAGATGAAACAAGTACTTACACTCTCAGAGTACTCAATCTCATTACCTTATACCCTCTATTACTAATATCAATACTCAGCACACTAAACTACTCAGCGCTGTATAATAACTGTTGCGGCGTGCAGCCCGATCCATATATATATAAATATAGTCAACTGCACTCACTCGGGATGTACACACTACAGATGGGCTCCTACAACTCAAGCGCTATATCGATGCGGCATGCAGCCCGACCCAATATCGCTGCGGTGTGCAACCAAATCCATATATCACTGCGGCGTGCAGCCCGATCCATATATCGCTGCGGCGTGCAACCCGATCCATATATCGCTACGGCGTGAAACCTGATCCATATATCTATTTATATCCTCATAATCTGGCACTCGACCTCACTCCGTCATTACTCTCTCCAGCCTCGCTCAAGGGCTCAAAATGTCATGAAACTAGCCCGACAACAATGATATGATGTATCAACAACAATAGCCGAGATTGAGATAAGATATTAATGCATGAATATGACTGAGTACAAAATATCAATGGAAATCAGTGAGATGACAACAAGAAATAACCACTATGGGTACAAACAATATCAGCATAAAGCCTAAACATGATATTTAACATGATTGACAGCTCAATTACTTTATCACATGATGAAAACACAAATATCAACAAAATAGGGCCATTATACAGTGCCATGGGAACAACAGAGTCCCATTTCACAGGGTGCACGCACACACGCCCGTTACCTAACATGTGCGTTACCTCAATACCAATAACATAACACGTAGTTTGGAGTTTCATACCCTCTGCACTAAGCTTAGAAGATTTACTTATCTTAAACAAGCTGTTTCTAACACCGAGCAAGCCAAGCGATGCTCCAAGAATCCCATCACGTGTGTTTTGACCTCCGAATGGCTCAAAAATAATCAGAAAAAACTCAAATACATCAAACAATGCTAAAAGAACCAATCTCAATCGGAAAAGGTCAAATCTTTAATCAAAAGCCCAAAATTGGACAATAAGCCCAACCCGTTCCCGCACCTCAGAACCCAACAAAACTTACAAAATCTATCAACTCATTCAATTACGAGTTCAACCATACTAGTTTCACTCAATTCTGAATCTGAATCGGTGTTCAAAACTCAAAAATTCATATTATGAAACTTTAGGCCAAAACCCCTCAACTTCTTCTTTAAAATTCGTCAACCAAAAGATAAAATCGAAGATAGATTTATGAAATGCAACCAAAACTGAGTAGAGAACACTTACCCCAATTTATATGCTGAAAAGCGCCTCGAACAATTGCCCAATTCCGAGCTCCCCAACTTAAAATATATTAAATGCATAAAACCCTCATTTTAACATTGTTCTACCTCGTTACTTGTGCCAAAATATCTAGAAACTCACTTTGATACCTCCGATGGATTCTTTGTGAAATTCTAGTCAAGATAGACTCTTGAATCACTCCATTTGACCTTATATTGAAGGAAATATATTGGTTTTAATATTTGGAAATATTGGAGATTTTTAAATACGCAGCAGTGTTAATTTTGTAATTAATCTGAAAAATTTGGAAACCCAATTCTTAGTAAAATAACCATAAAATGCTCATACGATGTCCAAATTTGATGATTCTTTTTTATATGGCTCCGTAATTACGATATATATTTTATTCTTCAATAAAATAGAAATTAGAGCTCATTTGTTCAATGTGGTACCATTTATCAAAAAGTTCCATATCATAATACGGACCTACTCGAGATCTCAAAACACACCATAACAATATCGAAACGATGAAATGCACCTCAAATAAGACTTAATGAACTTTCTTCTTCCAAAACCCACGCCAAAACATATCAAATCAACTCGGAATGAACCCAAATTTTGCACACAAGTCCTAATACATCATACGGAGCTACTCGTGCCCCCAAACTAACGAGTGAAGTGCAATTGTTCAAAACGACCAATCGAGTCGTTGCATATACAATGCCATAGAATCGAACAAGTCACAATTCTCACGGTGCACGCCCGCACACCCGCACGCCCATCACTTGGCATGTGTGTTACATCCATACCAATCACATAACACATAATTTGGGGTTTCGAACCCTCAGAACCAAGTTTAGAACTGTTACTTACCTCAATCCAAGAAAAACTCTACACCAACACGCTTTTTCCTCGCAAATCAGCCTCCAAATGAACCGAATATAGCCACAAGTAGTACAATACAATCAATACGGGCTTTATAGCTCAAAATCCAAAATTGTCTCAAATCCGACCTCGGGGCCCACATCTCAAAGTACAACAAAGTTCCAAAATATGGAAGCCCATTCAACCGCGAGTCTAACCATGCGTAATTTACTCAAATACGATAAAAAATCCCATTCAAAACCTCAAAAATCTAGCCTAAGAACTCTTCATCATTTTCCTCCATTTTCCACCCCAAATCACAAATTTAATGGTAAAATCAAAGGCATAATCATGGAAATTAACTCAAACTAGATAGAAATCACTTACCCCAAATACCCACGAGAAAATCCCTCCAAAAATCACCTTATACCGAGCTCCCATTTCAATTTTGTGATATGAACACGAAACCATCATTTTCAATCTTTTTATTCTGCCTAATGATACCTTAATCGCAAACACAACCTTCCCATCGCGTTCGCGTAAAACACTCTGACTGCCCCTCAAATTAACCCTTTGCGAATGCGTCCAATATCTTGTGAATGCAAATCTTTGCTGACCCTACTCATCACGAACGTAACCTCACCCTCGTGAACGCGTACACCAAAAGAATGGGGTCCCCAGTTGCCTCCTCTCTTTTTTGCGAACACGTCACTCATCTTACTTTCGTGATGCATACTCTTCCCAACCTTCATGAACACATCTTCTCCTTCGCGAACGCGAAGAATAAATTCCCCTCAGCCTCCAGCTGCACTCCGCAAAAGCGAGACCATTCTCGCGAACACGAAAGAGGAAACCAATTACACCAGCAATCATCAATCATCAAGCCAAGTCCAAAAATGACCCGACAACCATTCAAAACTCACCCGAGGCCCTTGGGACCTCATACCAACAAGTCTTAAAATACAATACGAACTTTTTCGAGGCTTTAAATCACCTCTAGCAACATAAAAAAAATATGAATTGCTCATGGACTCAAGCCTAATAACGAAACCTATCAAATCACATCTGATTGACCTCAAAT
The DNA here is from genome assembly GCA_026770625.1 of Nicotiana glauca. Taxonomy (NCBI): domain Eukaryota; kingdom Viridiplantae; phylum Streptophyta; class Magnoliopsida; order Solanales; family Solanaceae; genus Nicotiana; species Nicotiana glauca. Next base: position 24,559 of record MU708071.1, read on the forward strand.
TTTGCACACAAGTCACAAATGACACCACGAACCTACTCCAACTTCCGGAAATACAATATGACCCTAATATCAAAAAGTTGACTCCCGGTCAAGTTTTCCAAAATTCTAACTTCGCCATTTCACTGTTGGAGTAAAGATTTGCACGGTTTGAAGTAACACTTCTAAACTTACTTTTGAGGGTATGAAACCCCAAATTTTATGTTATGTGATTATTATTAAGGTGGCTTACATCCTAGGTGATAGGTGTGTAAGCCTGTATCATTAGAATTGTGACTTGGTCGATTCCATGGGGCTATATAGTTGATAAATCTTGCTTTTACTCGTATTTTTACAATGTGTTAGAGCAATTGAGGTGCAAGTCATGTTAGAAATTCTTCTTAGGATCCGTGTTGGTACTGTTTGTACCCACTGAGATCGTGTTACATGTTGAATTAATATCTTAATTTGTCATTTTGTACTCATTCACATGTATTATTTGCAGAATATGTCTCAGTCACCGTTGTCCTTTATTAGATACATCATATTATCATTGTCTGGGCTGATTATCATGATTTTGGTAAGCCCTAGAGACTGGATATATTAATGACTCAGTGAGGCTAAGGGTATATTATGAGTGATATTCATGGTATCGGGTTGCACGCCGCGGTAGGCTGTTATTCATTCATGCCAGGATTTGGCTTATTCTAGCGCTTGGGCTGGATCGGCCTCTCCGGAGTCTGCACATCCACAGTGGGCTCAATTCTAGCAGTTATTTATATTTCGACTAGACCTACCTGGTTTATTCATTTTTGGGCTGGATCTGCCCTATTCTGCGTTGAGTTTTCTTGCAAAATCTGAAAGCATGTCAAAATTCTTGTACTTTTACCTGTATTATATGAATTTTTGAGATATCATTATCATATTTCCTATAAATATTTGTACTGTTAATGTTGCATGTGGACTGTAATATTGGTACTCATCACTAATTTCAGTCTAAAGGTTAGATTTGTTACCTATTGAGTTGGTTGTACTCACACTACAACCAACACCTCGTGTGTAGATCTAGGTGTTTCCGATCATAGTGGTTTCCAATTTGCAGAGTTCAAACTTTCGGAGATCATCGAGGTAACTGCTTTACATCCGCAAACCTTGACTCTCCTCCCTTATCTTTCAGTTTATTTATTCATTTCTACTTGCTAGACAGTTTACCAGACTATGTCATTATGCGGATGCTCATGTACTGAGTGACACCCCAGTTTTGGGAAAGCTTATGTATTGTGTTATGATATTCTATTCTGTTTTCTGATATTTTTGTTTATTAAAACTATTTTAGTATATTTCAAAGTGAAAGTATTGGAAATGTTTGAGCAGTTGGCTTACCTAGTCCATGATAGGCGCCATCACAACAGGTTGGATTTTGGGTCATGACAATATCTCATGAACATCAGAGTTGACTTTTTAATTTTTCATGAATATCAAAACCTATTATTGGAATCCTGATTTCAAACTTTTTTATTTTTATTTGGCCCATACAACACTGCTTTATTTCCTGTAAGGTTTCTTGTCGTATTACCTGGGGACATTTTTTTACACATGTATGGTATTTTGATCATTTGGAGAATAGAGCTCTTCATAAAAAGTTACATTGGAAAATATATATATAAATAAATAATAATAAGCAAATTAGAAAATTAAATCTGGATTTTTTTGTCGCTTTTTCTTTGATTCACTACTCTGATGTTGTAATGATCCGACCGGTTATTTTTGCTTTCTAAAATCCCATTCCTCTAAATAAGACTTCCCGTACCTCCATTTACTATTTTATGAGTTGCAGGGATGGTTAATTCGGGATTTGGAAAAGTTCGGGTTGAAATCGGAACATTTGGTTCCTTAAGGTTGGCTAAAAAGGCCAAGTTTGACTTCGGTCAACATTTTGAGTAAAAGAATTTGAAATTAGTATTTGACAGTTCCAATAAGTTCGTATGATTATTTCGGACTTGGGAGCACGTTCAGATCGGGTTTTGGATGACTGGAGAGCGTTTTGGTGACAAACAGTGTAAAGTTGGCTCTTTGATGGTTTTAGAAGTTCTTTAAATTTGGTTCTGGAGCAGATTTTAGTGATATCGAGGCCCAAAAGGAATTTCGAAACCGGTAATAGTTCTATAGTACCGTTTAAGACTTTCACGCAAAATTTGGTGCCATTCCGAATAGTTTAAGTACGTTTCGGTGCATTGGAAGTAAATTGAAGAACTTGAAGTTCATAAGTTTGGTTCAGTTGGTTTTGGGGGGGGTGATTCTTAGTTTTAATGTTGTTTCGGGCATTCCGAGACTTTGAGAGAGTTCGTTTTATGATTCCAAATTTGTTGGTATGTTCGAGCAGGACTCCAAGGGCCACGAGTATTAATCAGATGAGGCTCGGACCAACTTGGAAACTAGACGAACAGCTGAAGCTCCCAGCTACTGTCATAATTGCACCTACGCTTGGCCAGCTGTAGGTTCGAGCTCGCAGAAGCGGCCAAGGAAGGGAGCCCCATAATCCACAGATGTGCCCCAACCTCCACAAAGGTGGGACCGTAAAAGTGGGAGCACGGCCGCAGAAGTGGAGCCAGCCTTCCTAGGGTACTTTCGCATAAGGGAATGCACAGGTGCCGCACTGTGGCCGCAGATGCGGAATCGCTGGTGGCAGTGAGGTTTCTTTTAAAATGAGACTTAGTCATTTAGGCTTATTTATTTCAATTATATGGCAATTTTTGGAGCTCTTAGAGATGGGATTTCACCTAGCATATTGAGGTAAGTAATTTTTGTACAATGTGTGATAAATATATAGTTTATGGATAGATTGTAACATGTAAATTAGTGAAAATTATGGGTTTAGGTGAAATCTAGGTTTTTGATAAAAATGAGATTTGACCACAAAATTTGTTATGGAATTTAATAAAGATCATATATTTGAGTTCATGAGGTTAAGGGTAACAATTTTCTTCAAATATTTCCGGTATTCGAGCACATGGGCCCGTGGGTAAATTTTAGGGATTCTTCAAATAGACTTGGAAAATCACTTGGATAGTTAGGCTATGAACTTTTGAACGTGTATTAATTATTTTGTATAACATTTGACTAGTTTCGAGTTGTTTGACGCTGAATTCGGGGTTCGAGCATAGCTTTGGACCGAAAAGTGAGCTTTGAGATGAGGTAAGTCTCTTTTCTAATCTTGTAAGAGAGAATTTACCCCATATAGGTGAAATTAATTAATATGTGATGTTATTTGTTATGGGGATACGTATGCATGAAGTGATGAGAGTCCGTACGTAACTACTATTCCTGTCTATGCCCGGGTAGTTTTAGCTTCAGACCATGCTTTGTAGACACCGTTATTTAATTTTATTTGTTAATTGTATTGAATGGGGATAAGTTAAGGATTTTAAGATTTCAAATGTTTCAAGTTGAATTTCTTTATTTTTGAAAATAATCGAAGGATGTTATGATTAATTAGATAAATTATATTTTACCGCGTCGCAAGTATATTCCGCGACTCGGCAGGTTAATCGATGCATCTATGGTTTGTGTCATTCGACCCTCGGTAGTGTACACAATTATGTATATGTATATTTGGATCGGTACATACGTTGCGTGATAATAGAACTTGAAGTCCCTTTCATATTTGATATTAATTCATTGTTTGAGAGATTAATTATTTTAAATGAAGGAAACAATTCAGTTCTTATTATGGTGAAAAGATTGTTCAATTATTTCTTGTTTTGAGTTTTATTGTCATCTCTATATATCATGTTTAATTAGAATTTCATATTCTTATATCGTTGGTGTCACGCCCGGAACCCCGCTCCGGTCGTGATGGCGCCTCTCGTGAAGACAAGGCCAGCCAACCAACCCTATTTGCCTCTTTCAAAATATAGATAAACATGAATAAATAATTTTTAAGGATGATTCAATAATATTACTTAGCGGAAGTACAACCAAACACAACCCAAATCGGGGTGTCACAAGTCACGAGCATCTATAAGAATATAATTCCACCTTACATGTCTAGAAATACGTTGAACAGAAATAGTGAATAACATAGAAAGACAGGGGTGCTGCGAAAGCTGGCAGTCACCTCGCTAAAATCTCTACAACTCTCCCTCCACGCATGCCAACACCCACTATCGGGTGAATAAATACCTGCAATTGCACGCGAGGTGCAGGAAGTAAAGTGAGTACTCCAACTCAGTGAGTAATAAAAGTAAATAATAACTGAGCAGCGAGAAATCACATAAAGCAACCAACATGCTATATAGAAGTCGGGTACAATTTTTATGAGAAAACAGTGAAATATGTGAAATCTTTAGAAATACCTTGGCTCAGTTCAAATCTCTTTTGAAAATGATCTTTTCAATAATTACGAAAATTATTTCAAAATAGTTAGTGCTGATAAGCACAGAGAATCCGCCCTTCGGGCACAAATACCACAGTATAAAAGGTAAAAAGACAAGTAAATATACAAGGTGAGCATATCAAAGTTCGCCCCTCGGGCAATATCTCAAAAATAGTTCCGTCCCATCGTGCATGGTTTATGTTCATGGTCAGTCATTGTTACCTGACCAAAACACGTATTACATTGCCATTGTTACCACTGGTCAGTCGTTGTTACCTGAATGGACAATCATTGTTACCTGACCAAAACACGTATAATAGTGACATTGTTACCCCTGTCTAAAATTTGTCCGCTCTAGATGGGTATCACCGCTCACTGGGGATGTACAAACTCCGGGAGAGGACCCTTACGGCCCAAGCGCAATATCAAGCCACCTCGTGGCATATAAACATGGCCTGAAAGCCTTCTCGTATCACACTCGAGGCCTGAAAGCCTCCTCACAATACACTCGAGGCCTGAAAGCCTCCTCACATCACACTCGAGGCCTTAAAGCCACCTCACAATACACTCGAGGCCTGAAAGACTCACTCAGTCCAGAAAACATCATAAGCCTCTCGGGTTATCAATAAAATAGTAGTGCTCAGCTCAAACAATAGTGGAAATATTATTTAAGTCTCAAAGTTCAATTATAAACGGCTGAGTTGTAAAACAGTATAAGCAACATGACTGAGTTCAAGTAATATATCAAATAGTGAGGAAAGATTGATAAAAATCCCCGAAGGGTTCAAATAATTGGCATAATCCCAAATATGGCAATCAACCCAAATCATGATAACAACAAATATGTTCCAGTCAAATAAGCGGTAAAATCATCAATCGGGACGGACCAAGTCACAATCCCCAACGGTGCCCTACCCCACGCTCATTATCCGGCGTGTAAGTCACCTCAATATAGCACTACAGTGTGCAAATCCGGGGTTTCAAACCCTCAGGATATCATTTACAATCATTACTCACCTCTAGCCGGCCAAAAGTCCAGCTCGCTATGCCTTTTGCTCTCGAATCGACCTCCTCGCACGTCAAATCTGATCAAAACCACAAGGAATACGTTACAATAGGCTAAGGGAACATAACCCAATCGAAAAGACTGAAAAAAATATTAAAAATTACGAAATTGGCAAAACCCGAGCCCCGGGCCCACTTCTCGAAAAATCAGAAAATTTACATCACCGGATTCCTTATCTCGCCACGAGTCTATACATATCAAATTTACCAAAATCCGAGCTCAAATGCTCCCTCAAACCCCAAGTTTTCTTTCTCTTAAGTTCAAGCCCTAACCTCCATTTTTGACCTCTAATTCCTTGATTTTTCACCCTTAGTTCATGTAATAACACATTAGATTTGTATTTTAGGCTCAGAATTCCTTACCTGAATGAAGTCCCTTGATTCCCTCACCAAAATCTCACAATAACCTCCAAGTCCGAAGTGAAAATGTTAAGTTCTTTCAAAAATTCGCAAAGATGGAATTAAATATCCCTGACCAGGCTTTTCCGCTTCCACGATAAAAATGTCGGTTCTGCGACTTCCGCTTCTGCGGATTTTCTTCTGCTTCTGCAGTTTCTCTCATTTCGTCCAGGACCGCTTCTGCGGTCCATTTTCGCACAAGCGAGACCGCTTCTGCGGTCCAAATGTCCGCTTTTGCGGAACCTGCCTCGAGTCCAAGACTCGCTTCTGCGGCTCCCTTATTCGCCTCTGCGGTCCATTTCCGCAGAAATGAAAATACCAGATACCAGAACTCTTCAGAATGCATCAAGTCCAAAATTCACCTCTTTGGGCATCCGAAATCACCCCGAGGCCCCCGGGACCTCAACCAAAAGTGCCAACCCATTCTAAGACATCATCCAAACTTGCTCCAATCATCAAAACATATCTAACAATGCTAAAATCATAAATTCCCACCGAATTCAAGCCTAAGTTTCACAAAAATATCCGAAATACGCATTTGATCAAAAACCCGACCCTCGGATCAAAATCTCGACCGGAATTCGCGAAAATACTAACTTCGCCAATTCAAGCCTAATACTACATCAGACCTCAAAAATAAATTCCGATCACGCTCCTAAGGCACAAGTCATCCCCCGAAGCTATCCGAATCACCGAAATTCACATCCGAGCCCTATAACTCATAAGTCAACCTCCGGTTGACTTTTCCAAATCAAACCTTCCTTAAAGAGACTAAGTGTCTCGTTTCCTACCAAAACCAATCCAAATCAACTCTAACACACCAAATACTAATAATGAAACATGAAGAAGCGTAAAAAAATGGAGGAAACGGAGCGGACCTAATGAGATGATGGGTCGGGTCGTCAGATCCTCCCCAACTTAAACAAACGCTCATCCTCGAGCGTACCCAGAGTCGCTCTAGAAGCCAACCAATAGCTGAATAACTTTACCTTGCATATACTAGGGGGTGATCCCACGTCACCCTATCTTATATAGGTCCGATAACACATTTTAACTGAAATTACACAATCCAGTCTAGCCCATAAATCATAGAACTACCTTTTCACTTCTGAAACCATCAATACGATCAAAACCTCACACCTCTACTTTGAATAGTCCTGAACCAGTTATAATAACCCATACCTGCATCCTCAGGTGAAATCATATGATACACCACATAATCCAAACACTCGAAACGATAACTTCTATTCACAGCAGTTGCCCAGGACAACCAAATACCGATAGAAAACCTCTTATTAGCTAAAGTCTTATTCCAACACTTTCATATACTACCAACGATAAATGAAACACGCAACAAACCGTAACCATTTCTCAGATCAACCATTCATGAAGCCACTTCCCTTTTGACTAATACCACAACAGATTTCCATGCTGAACCTCGATATTATTCTTACAACAAGCTGAAATCAAATCTGTTCGTATTCATTAATGACCCTAACGATCGCCTCGAATCCAACACACCACTCTGGTGATATGACACCTTAATAAAGGCCTAAGCCACAACTTCCATAATACACGCACCAATAAGAAACGGTCTGAACATGCTCAAATGATGAAAAATGACTTAGACGAAAGGAATGTACCTCAAGCTCATCAGCACCATCACAACACAAGGATGAGGCCTCGTCTCACATCATAGAATAGAACACCTGAATCTACCCCGAAAGGTCATATCGCCACGTGGCCTCGCTATAATGCGCGATCCTATCCAAATACTATTATACGTGAAACACCTCAAGTCATTTTGCTCAAAATCGACAGCCATGCACAATTTGATGTCTGAAACCAAAGCAATTCATTACACCCACGGTGAAATAAATAACATACGACACGCAACCCGATAGGTCATAACCAACACTCCATTTACCGAGCAACATCCAATTACTCTTTCCGATCGACTTGCATTATGAATCCCCAATAGAACCGCACCGCATGTGCCCAAAATCAACAAATCATAACGTCTCACAACATAGAATAGCAACTCAAGCTGAATACGTAGCCACATCAGCCTTCCAACAAACTCATTACCAAGGAGCCTGAAGCTGCTCCATCCACTACTACAACTCCTGCCGGAGCCGTACGATACGTTGTCCGGCACCAAATCAATATCGAAATCCAAAACCTCGCCCGGCGACATGCTCGGCCAAAGAAACACATCCGAAAAGTCCCTCAACACCGGAACTGAACCAATGGTAGAAACCTCTGCGCTAGCATCCATCACGAAGGCCCAATTAAGAAAAGCAGTCCTCCTCAGCCCTACGCTGTTCTTTGGAATACAAGCTACTCTACTAGAACATAGTCCGATGCACCTCGCCACTCAACCCGTGGCATTTTTCTGGCATAGCCCATAGCGCAATAGACTAGAATAACCCAACACTGAGACAGCCAGTCCACACCCCAACATCATATCCAAAATCTAACATACCAGGCAAAGAAAGATCCACTCGGGCCTCCAAATCCCAATAGCCGCTAAACGGTACCAATACACACGATCCACAACCACTACATAGTCTGCACCTGAGAACTCCCAGTCTCCAACTCCATATACCACACGAATCACCATACCTGGTCCCGAATTCCGCCGTATGAATACATATCTCACCTCAAGTACCCAATCATTCCACGAAAAATATTATAAAATTTCCCCTGTGCCATCAAACAAAATCATATATCGATAATTGACCTAACAAGAAAGTGCCGCAATACTACCGAAGTGCCATCAACTTAAATACATTGCCCTCTTTCTGAAACATATACCCTCGTCAAATCACTATGATTAGAAATACAATTTCCTTAGTCATCTGAAGATCATTAACCCTAATTATCTAAAATTGCCCGTGCTGCTTAAAAATTTAATGACTCTCCATTCAGAACTGAACCGTGACCTTACATACACGAATCTCAATCCTCCACAACATACCGCATATAGCATACCACCCTAGGATAACATGAGAACTCCATCTCCCTTCCTAACCGTAAACATGTACGTACTCAACTAATCAAGGACTCTCCATTGGTCCCATCTAGAAGAAAATCATTATGCACCCCATGCTCCGAATGTCCATAGGAAATATACATCTCCAAACCACTCTGAAACCCAACAAGAATTCTCTCCCAATTCCATTAGCATGAGCTAAACTGCCAGGACTAAATCCTTCTATCCAAACCGAGCTAAGCAAGCTGTCAAAACTCAAGAGCTTTGCTACGCAATACATGTACGAACTCATTGCCTCAAACACACACAAAGAATTAATCACATCCTTACTATACCGATTCGGTCCACTATTAAGCTATTCCATCTATCTAATTTCCCTCCTGATTCATCATCAACTTAATATTTCTCCCTTACTGTAGTACCACAATTACTCAACCTAGGCTTACCACGCGAGAACCAAGCATGAACCACACTATCTGAAACCCATAAGCAGTTGAATACTCTCTCTCGAATATTCCCAAAAGCACCACATTCCACAGCACTTAACTCTGAAGAACTTCCAATGAATCTAAATCTGTTACCTTTATTCTCGTGATATTGATGCATAGAATCACTTAATTAACATAGAAATACCACGAATCTGAACCTCTTTCAATGAAAACACAATTTCTAACCACACGTGTAACTTTAAGATACCCGATTGTTCCATGTAGACTCTTGAACACATTAGAACCATTTTCGAAAGTCATTCTCTCATATTAAAACTACAAATTTCCTGACCTGACGGACAGAACCACCCATTCCTCATTGGCACTCCGATATCGCAAAATGATATCTTCATCCCAATACAACCAAGCAATTTCCTGCTCTATACGCCGAGCATCCTTTGCCAATAAAACTCTAGACATTCCGTGATTCTCATACTCTATAAAGCATAATATGACCTTTGTCACAATTTTGCTCCACTCGTGCCATCCTCGGCTCAATTTCCGCGTCTAGAACTGATTCGCCAGCACGCCTCAAGCCTGAACCAACATAGCACATAACCGTGCAATTAGCTAATCAACAGCGACCTCCCCAACTTGGCTCGAAGCCATATATTAGCCATATATTAGGCCACAATACCATAGTGAGGTTCAACTCAAATCATTTACAAGTTTGTGAAAACACAGATCATCTAGTACTGTAATCCTCTACAAATCTCGCATTTATTCCCACATCAGTTGAGTCCACTCTTTTAAGCGACCTGAATTTTCAAATTTCAACACGTACTTTTCAATTACACGTGATATCTTCTAACGTACACCTAGGACCAACATCAAACTCACAGAGATCACATATCGCCCCTTGATCGGGGAATCACAAGCCATCAAGGCACATCTGATACTGAGCACTAATGTGCGCATACAAACGCATGGAAGGAATTTCAAGAGTTTCTTTTCAAGATGAACTAAGGACGTACGATAAGAATTCAAGAATGTGAAGTTTTCCTAAAGGTTCTGTAGCCTCTCGAGGATAAATACAGACGACTCCGTACCGATCCGCGAGACTCTACTAAACCTGCTCATGACTCGCGAGACCTAGTAACCTGGCTCTGATACCAACTTGTCACGACCCAAACCCCGCTCCGGATGGTGATGCGCCGCTCGTGAAGACAAGGCCAGCCAACCAACCCTATTTGCCTCTTTCAAAAAATTGATAAACATGAATAAACAATTTTTAAGGATGATTCAATAATATTACTTAGCGAAAGTAAAACCAAACACAGCCTAAACCGGGGTGTCACAAGTCACGAGCATCTATAAAAATATAATTCCACCTTACAAGTCTAGAAATATGCGGAACAGAAATAGGGAATAACATAAAAAGACAGTGGTGCTGCGAACGTTGGCAGTCACATCGCTAAAACCTCTACAATTCTGCCTCCACGCATGCCAACACCCACTATCGGGTGAATAAATACCTGCAACTGCACGCGAGGTACAGGGAGTAAAGTGAGTACTCCAACTCAGTGAGTAATAAAAGTAAATAATAACTAAGCAGCGAGAAATCACGTAAAGCAACAAACATGCTTTATAGAAGCTGGGTACAATTTTTATGAGAAAACAGTGAAATCTGTGAAATCTTTAGAAATACCTTTGCTCAGTTCAAATCTCTTTTGAAAATGATCTTTTCAATAATTATGAAAACGATTTCAAAATATTTAGTGCTGATAAGCATAGAAAATCCGCATCTCGGGCACAAATACCACAGTATAACAGGTAAAAACAAACAAGTAAATATACAAGGTGAGCACATCAAAGTTCGCCCCTCGGGTAATATCTCAAAAACAGTTCCGGCCCCTCGGGCATGGTTTATGTTCCTGGTCAGTCATTGTTACCTGACCAAAATGCGTATTACATTGCCATTATTACCACTGGTCAGTCATTGTTACCTGACTGGTCAGTCATTGTTTCATGACCAAAACACGTATAATAGTGCCGTTGTTACCACTGTCTAAATTTTGTCCGCTCTAGATGGGTAACCGCTCTCACTGGGGGTGTACAAACTCCGAGAGAGGACCCTTACGGCCCAAGCGCAAAATCAAGCCACCTCGTGACATATAAACAAGGCCTGAAATCCTTCTCACATCACACTCGAGGCCTGAAAGCCTCCTCGCAATACACTCGAGGCCTGAAAGCCTCCTCACATCACACTCGAGGCCTGAAAGCCTCCTCACATATCACTCGAGACCTGAAAGCCCCACTTTTTCAGAAAACATCATAAGCCCATCGGGAATCAATAAAATAGTAGTGCTCCGCTCAAACAATAATGGAAATATCATTTAAGTCTCAAAGCTCAATTAAAAATGGCTGAGTTGTAAAAAGTATAATCAACAGGACTGAGTTCAAGTAATATATCAAATAGGGAGGAAAGAGTGATAAAAATCCCCGAACAATTCAAATAATTGGCACAAGCCCAAATATGGCAATCAACCCAAATCATGATAATAACAAATATGTTCCAGTAAAATATGCGGTAAAATCATGAATCGGGACGGACCGAGTCACTATCCCCAACAGTGACCTACCCCACGCTCGTTAATTGGCGTGTAAGTCACCTCAATATAGCACTACGGTGTGCAAATCGGGGGTTTCAAACCCTCATGATATCATTTACAATCATTACTCACCTCTAGTCGGCCAAAAGTCCATCTCGCTATGCCTTTTCCTCTCGAATCGACCTCCTCGTGCGTCGAATCTGATCAAAACCACAAGGAATACATTATAATAGGCTAAGGGAACATAACCCAAATGAAAAGACTCGAAAAATATTAAAAATCACGAAATTGGCAAAACCCGAGCCCCAGACCCACTTCTCGAAAAATTAGAAAATTCACATCACTGGATTCCTTATCTCTCCACTAGTCTATTCATATCAAATTTACCAAAATCCGAGCTCAAATGCTCCCTCAAACCCCAAATTTTCTTTCTCTTAAGTTCAAGCCCTAACTTCCTTTTTTTACCTCTAATTCCTTGTATTTTCACCCTTAATTCATGTAATAACACATTACATTTATGTTTTAGGCTCAGAATTCCTTACCTGAATAAAGTCCCTTGATTCCCTCACAAAAATTGCACAATAACCTCCAAGTCCGAAGTGAAAATGTTAAGTTCTTTCAAAAATTCGCGAAGATGGAATTAAATATCCCTGACCAGGCTTTTCAGCTTCCGCGATAAAAATGTTGCTTCTGTGACTTCCGCTTCTGCGGTTTCTCTCATTTAGCCCAGGACCTCTTCTGCGGTCCATTTTCACACAAGCGAGACCGCTTCTGCGGTCCAAATGTCTGCTTTTGCGGAACCTGCCTCGAGTCCAAGACTCACTTCTGTGGTTCCCTTATTCGCTTCTGCGGAACCGCTTCTGTGGTCCATTTTTGCAGAAGCGAAAATACCAGATACCAGAATTTTTCAGAATGCATCAAGTATAAAATTCACCCCGTTGGCCATCCGAAATCACCTCGAGGCCCCCGGGACCTCAACCAAAAGTTCCAACCCATTCTAAGACATCGTCCAAACTTGCTCCAATCATCAAAACACATCTAACAATGCTAAAATCAGAAATTCCCACCGAATTCTAGCATAAGTTTCTCAAAAACTTCCGAAATACGCATTTGATAAAAAATCCGATCCTCGGATCAAAATCTCGCCTATCAACCGGAATTCGCCAAAATACTAACTTCGCCAATTCAAGCCTAATTCTACATCGAACCTCCAAAATCAATTCCGGTCACGCTCTTAAGGCACAAGTCATCCCCCGAAGCTAACCGAATCACCGGAATTCACATCGAAGCCCTATAACTCATAAGTCAACCTCCGTTTGACTTTTTCAAACCAAAACTTCCTTAAAGAGACTAAGTGTCTCATTTCCTACCCATCCAAAATCAACTCTAACACACCAAATACTGATAATGAAACATGAAGTAGCGTAACAAAAATGGGGGAAGCGGAGCGGTCCTCGTGAGATGACGGTTCATGTCATCGCATCTTCCCCAACTTAAATAAACGCTCATCCTCGAGTGTACCCAGAGTCGCTCTAGAAGCCAACCAATAGCTGAATAACTTCACCATGCATATACCTAGGGGTGATCCCACGTCACCCTATCTCATATAGGTTCGATAACACATTTTAACCGAAATTACACAATCTAGTCTGTCACACCTCCTTTTTACCTACTACACCCCGTGAATGGGTAATAAAGGGTATTTTTCCAATTAAAGGACAATCGAAACGGGATTCGTTTATTAAAAGACTCAGAGTCGCCACTTGGGAGATTTATGATGTCCTAAGTCACCGGTTTGAATCCTGAATCGAGGAAAAGATTGATTCTATATTACAGTCCGCGAACTAGAAATCCGGATAAGGAATTCTGTTAACCCGGGAGAAGGTGTTAGGCATTCTCGAGTTCCGTGGTTCTAGCACGGTCTCTCAACTGTTATATTTGGCTTAAATTATCTGATTTTAACAATGTTGAACCTGTGCGCAAATTTTTTTACTCTTTACCGCTTTTATTATTATTATTTTTAAAAGAGAATTGCAATGTCGTGAAAATGCATCTCGAACCACGTCACATCAATATACGCGTGGTTTTGACACATCTCGACTCCGTTGATATTTGGATTTGGGTCACATAAATGTGCACCCGAGTTTAGGAATGTAACGTTATTAAAAATACGCACCTAAAGAGACTAACACGTCATTATTTTGAGGATGGCCGTGAAAGTCGCTAAACGGCCCGTCCTGAAATCTAAGTGACTATTATAACCATTTAACGAAGGCCCCGCAATTTATATTTTATTTGGCGATGCTCTTCTCATTTATTATTTAAAGGCAATCCTAAAGTAAACTACGACTGTCTTGTTAATGTGTCTCTAAGATAAAAAAAACAAAAATCCTAACTTGTTATTTATTGAATTAGAGCGTACACAGAGAGAGAATTGCACTCGGCCCGTATCAAAAGAGGTTTTCTCCACAGGCCATGACCCTTGAAGACCTAGGCCGCATGTTTAACATATTCATGCCCAACGGCCTGTGAACGGGCTAGAGTTTGAATGCGGCCTAGATTAAATTCTACCAAAATGCATATCCAAATTACCTCAAGCTCATTGTTTGGGTTCTAGTTTTTATATCCAGGCTTAAGTAGGATTAGGTGTTTTACTATTTTAATCCAGAAAATATTAATCAAGCAAAAGCATTACTATCTAAACGAAAATATCACATTTTTGAAGAAATAACTTAACAGATGTGAAGATTTGTTATCTTATTCTACCCCAACACTAATGCTCACTCAAAGGTTTGTTAAACTTAATCAAAACTTGGAAAGTCTATTAACATTAACATTCAAAGGAACGTTAACAAGTCCTGTTTGAACCAACTCATGCCTACTGGTAGAATGCAGCAACACATTGATAAACTGATGATTAATCATCTCAAATCCTAATACCACTTTAGCTACTAACTACGGACTGAGTTACTTCTACTAAAATACAAAAACTCTTACAAATTTTGAAGTAGGTCGAAACAAACCAACAGTCTACAAATAAAACACAATAATCCAACACAGTCCATAGTTTATAAAGAAACAGTCCATGGTTACTGATCATACAAGTCAACACTTGACTACTTTAAACAACTACATTTTTTATATCTATTTACTACAATTATATAACTATCCAACAGGTGTATTCCAGGATCCACAATCGAGCAATTTTATTCCATTTTTTAAGCTCAGAACTACAGTAGAGATTCAAAATGTGTACTTGAATTGGAAACACAAGAAGAAGAAGAAGGAATAGTCAGCAGCAGCAGTACAACATAGCAATAACATCAGCAACCAGCAACAACCCAGTAATAGGTAAAAAACCAGTAAAAATTTCAGCAGCAACAAAATGAAGAGAAATAACAGTCCAGAAATGACCAGTACCAATTGTAAAACCCACAGCAATACCAACTTCAAAAACAGAAATACACCCAAACCAAAGACCAAACTGTTTTGTAAAACCTGACAGCAATAATCACTACCCAAATAGACCCCAAATGAGCTTGATTGAAGCTAGAACTCAATGGAACAATTCCCACGTATACACTCAAACAAACTGGTCTTAAGCGTTCAAAAGAAGTTCTCTCTTAGATTTATTAAGGAAGAACTCACAAGGCTGATTTCAAAAGCTCTAAGGATGCTCTCGTAGATGTTATTCTTCTCAAAACTCTATGTGTATCAATGTATTCCACGCTTATGGTCTTAGCTCTTAGAATCTCAAGAAGTACCCTTATTTCCTTAGGCTCTCAGAATGTCCAATCCCAGAAGTGACTAAATTCTCTTTATTTTTAGCACTGATTTTTTTTTCGACTACCCAAGAAGATCGGACTGAACTTGAGTTAAACCAAAAATGGACCAGCAAACAACTGAACAATACCAACACACTAAGCCCCACCCACCACTGACTTAATTAGATCATAAAACGATTTGAAATCCCACCAGTGTACTTTAGATGAACTTCAGCCCTCAAAACAGAAGAAAACTTGATCAACTTTGAAACCAGGAAACAATGTAACCGTGATTCTGATATTTCCAAACTTAACCAACTTTCAGGGTATCTCTAATCTTAGTCTGCTTTCTCTCTTCTTTCCTTTTCAACTGACCAAGAAGAGACCCCCCTTAAATCTTTTAAACTTTTCTCTTTTTCAGAGTGCTTTTTCAGTATGAATCTGTGTCCTCCCCCATTCTCTCTCTTTCAGATTGTATCTTAAATAGGCAACTAATTAGTACTTTATCTCTTACTAATCTCCCTTTTCCATTCTTTAATTAACCTACTAACTTAGTGCCATACCCATTATCAAATTATCTTTTAATTTTAAAATCTTCCACTAAGCTAGTGCTATTATTTAAATTAACCAGTACTCATTTCAATCCTAAAAACATGCATTAGTTTAGTTTCCACTACTTCAATTATTTATGTGATCTAATTTCCCAAAATACCCCCTGACAAATATGAATTAACCCTGAAAATAATATCCTAATAAGCTATAACCAAATCCCTAACAATTATCAAGCATGGAAAACAACAGTTCATAGACCAACCAACAAACTAAAACTGAGGTGCATAAGTCTGTACAAAACCAGAAAATCAATCGTAAACCAATCCAACAGGCTACAGACAGCATTAACGAAAAAAACAAAAATAGAACACATGAACATTATAAATACATTGAACGAGAATAAGCTGCAATCATATGCAAAAATATGGTAAATAACCATAAAAAAGGGAAATTGAAACAATTTGAAACAAATGATACCAATAGGCTTATTTCAACACAGTATTAGAACAGAAAAGAAACATGAAGGTAAACCTATTGGAATGAACCAAAAATTAAACTATTATCATGTTAATCTAACATTCAAGCACAACAGACTTGTCGACGATACTTATTCAATCGATTACACAAATTATGACATATAATTATCAGCAATCAGAAAACTTGGACCAAATAAAAGGTCTAATAAAGGAGAAAGAGACAAGTGACAAACTAAACGAAAGATCAATTAAACAAAACCAACTGAACCTAAACATATAAACAAAAAACATAGAATAGAGGAGGAGAGGAAATAGCTCAAAAATCAGAAACCACATGAACTCTGCTCTCATCGACTTCGACTCGAACTTTTGAGGTCCAAACGGACCTTAATCGAGTGTTCTCGACTGAAAACACTCGACTAAGGTCGATTAAGAGACTCAAATTTCCTTTATTCGGGCAGGTTCCAGGTTTTGGCTCCCTAGGTCTTGTCCAGTTGGTTTAACCTTCAAATTTGGGACTAGGATAGTCTAAAGGTTCAGGGGTGTGACTTGGGAAAGGTTTAGGGTTGGTGCCGCCACTAAGGGATCTTGTGGCGGGGCTAGGGCTCTTGGTTTCAAATCGATATTCGAAGAGCTCTGGTATGATTCGAAGGAAGGGGTTTGGATATAGAGGAAGTTGAGGTGTGTTTGTGGTGTATTTTTGGAGGTCATTGGAGACTTGTCACCGGACACGGCGGAGGGCCTGTTAGGGTTTTGATTATTCGAAGGGTTGGGCTAAGATTTGAGGTAAGTTATTTGGAGGACTGGAATGGGGAGGTTGAGGTGAATGGACGGTGTAAATTTGGGGGCCATTGGACTACCGGAACCGCCGTAAGGCGATTTTCAGTGGGCGGAGCACGGTGGGGGAATGCGGAGGCATTTCTGGGGTCTCTCATTAGAGACGACGCGAGGGGGGGTTGGTTTGGGGGTGTGGGGTGCGAGTTGGGAATATATAGTACGGGGAGGAATTGATCCTGGCCGTTGGATCAATTAAGATCAACGGCCTGGATCTCTCATTTAAGAGGAACGACACCGTTTGGTCTTAGTTGCGGGCAGATCGGTTTGGGGAATGGGTCGGGTTGGTGAGATGGGTTGGGAGATGGGATGAGGGCCATTGGATGGATGTGGATTGAACGGATGAGATTGGTTGACTTGAAACATCGTCGTTTCATTGAGGCTGGAGACGGACTGAAACGTTCGATCTAACGAGATCGACAGTTCAGATCAAATGTGACAAAAACGACGTCGTTTGGTTTGGTCGAAAAGCTTGACCGGATGGGGCGTTGATTGGGCCTGGGCTGGGGTATTTGTTTTGTGCAAATTTGGCCTGGATTGGGAATTTAATTCCTAATTTTGGCCCAATTTGATTTTCTTTTAATTATTTCCTTCTTTCGTTTTCCAAAATTAATACTAACATCTCCTAAATTAAATTATAAATCCCAATCATCTTAAAATACTACTTTGTTCCAATTAATAATTATCATACACAATTAAATACCAATTTTCAAAGAGAAATCACACAATTTGACTTTAAGCTCAAAAAATGCGAAATACATATTTTTATGATTTTTTTCGTTTTTCTAAAACATTTAGTTATTAACTAACTCCAAAAAATATGTATTAATTTGTAAAATACAATCACAACATATTTTGTATTTCCTATTAATTTAAACATATAAACATGTACGGAGACAAGAAAATGACGACATAAAATACTATGGAAATTCACAAAAATGCACACAATAAAATCGACAATTTTTGTTTTGATTCCTTTTGGGAGTAGTTCGTGTGGGGCAAAAATCACGTGCTCACAGCTGCCCCTCTTTGCCAGTAAACACGAAGAGTTTTCGTGCAAAGACAAAGTGAGCGGATACGAGTGATTTTTGCCTGCTTGAACACTCCGTGTGAAGCGTTTTTGAAATATTTGACCAAACCTTTGCTTCAAAAGGTCTCCTACATATCCTTGACTAAAAAGGAATCAGGTCAATGTAGTTCGGGAAGTTTCGGTAGCTGGGACTACCGTGATGCTGTGGTTTTACTGTTACTGTTGTTGCTACTGCTACTACTGCTTACTGACCTCCTTATTACACCATGCTAAGCAGAAAATGAGAAACTAGAGTAAACTAGCCTATGAATTATGACATCTTATCTAGCTCATAAACTTGCTATTTTGTCTCGTGTTGCCTTGTTTGGACTGCTTGTTTCTCTCTCGGGAGCTTCGAATTGTTTTCCTTTCGAAGCTTGAACTGCCTTCTCCTGACCATTGTTGCCTTTATTTCGATTTCTGAACTTGGATTTATGCTGGGGATCTTGTTGTAATCCTCCGCTTTACCGACTTCAACTTCAATGTATTCCTCTGTTATATCGGCGGGCTCCCAACTTCAAGACTTGAGAATGTAAAGACTGAAATGTATTCCTCTGTTATATGGGCGGACTCCCAAATTCAAAACTTTAAATGTAAAGACTGAAATGTATTCCTCTATTATATGGGCGGGCTTCCAACTTCAAAACTTTAAAATGTAAATACAGAAATGTATTCCTCTATTATATGGGCGGGCTCCCAACTTCAAAACTTTAAAATGTAAAGACTGAAATGTATTCCTTTGTTATATGGGCGGGCTCCCAACTTCACAACTTGAAATTTAAAGACTGAAATGTATTCCTCTGTTATCTTAAGAGAAAGATTCATCGGACTAAGATTTTGACTCTAGGAGATAATTCATCATACTAGGTCCATTTTTGTGTGATCTTAGGAGAAAGATTCATCGGACTAAGATTTTTTGACTCTAGGAGATAATTCATCAAACTAGGTCTATTTTGGTGTGATCTCAGGGGAAAGATTCATCGGACTGAGATTTTGATATCTTAGGAGAAAGATTCATCGGACTAAGATTTTTGACTATAGGAGATAATTTATCAGACTAGGTCTATTTTGGTGTGATCTCAGGAGAAAGATTCATCGGACTGAGATTTTGATATCTTAGGATAAAGATTCATCGGACTAAGAGTTTTGATTCTAGGAGATAATTCATCATACTAGGTCTATTTTTTATGTCTTACTTAAAACCTTCCAATTGTTGCTTCCTACTTCTTGTTGTTTTATCTGAAACCTTCTACTTGTTGTCTTTCTCTTCTTATTATCTTATCTGTAACTTTCCAACTATTGCTTTCAACTTTCCAATTCTTTCCTTCCCCTTTTGTTATCTATCTGGGTCTTTCCAGCTGTTACCTTCACTTCTTTGTTGTTATCTTTTCTAAGTCTTTCCAACTGAATTCTTATTATCTTGAAAACAATTCATCGGACTAAGATGTTTCATCTTAGGAGAGAAATTCATTGAACTAAGATTTTTTCATCTTAGGAAAAAACAATTCATCAGACGAAGATGTTTTCATCTTAGGAAAAAACAATTCATCGGACTAAGATGTTTTCATCTTAGGAGAAAACAATTCATCGGACTAAGATGTTTATCTTAGGAGAAACAATTCATCGAACTACGATTTTTTCATCTTAGGAGAAATAATTTCATCGGACTAAGATTTTTAATCTTAGGAGAAAAACATTCATCGGACTAAGATTTTTAATCTTAGGAGAAAAACATTCATCGGACTAAGATTTTTCATCTTAGGAGAAACAATTCATTGGACTAAGATGTTTATCTTAGGAGAAAAATTCATCGGACTAAGATTTTTTCATCTTAGGAGAAACAATTCATCGGACTAAGATGTTTATCTTAGGAGAAATAATTCATCGGACTAAAATATTTTCATCTTAGGAGAAATAATTCATCGGACTAAGATGTTTTCATCTTAGGAGAAAAATTCATCGGACTAAGATTTTTTCATCTTAGGAGAAAATTTTCACTGCTTTGCTCCTGTTACATACAAAGAAATTTTTTGTCAGTTTTGAAAATGGTGGTTGGTTGTGACATTCTTGCTGGGAATGATTTCTTCCTTTCCCCGCTCTGCCTCGCCCGACTTCAACAACTTAAAAAGGTAACGCCTCCGTTCTACGGGCGGGCTCCCGACTTCCCCCTTGCCTCCTGAACCATTGTCCTTATGACTTGAATTATCTTTCTGCAGAACTGCTTCCCTTAAAAAACTCTTGTTGTCTTCCCTTGAAACTGCTGGGAAATTATTTTCTTACCTGCTGGGGGGTAATACCGCTGGGCAATCTCCTTCCTTCAAAACTTTTATTTTCCCTCAACACTGCTGGGGATGAAAATGTTATCAGCTGGGGATAACGCTGTTAAGGATAACATCCGTCATTCCAGTCTTCAAAACATACCAAGTGCAAACAATACGATTAACATCCGCCATATCTTTAAAGCACTGTTGGGAACCACTCTCATTTTCATTACTGAACGACCCCATGTCAACATGGCCAATATTGCCTTTAACGGTTTTCTTTTTACTTCCCCCAGTTTTACATGGATCGGGCCTCAAACCGTTCTTATTTCCTTTAAATGTCCCGGTCACCTTCCGATTGCTTCATTATTAACTTTTATGATTAGGCAAATTGTGTGCACATGTCATGTCACTAGAATCGGCGTTCGAACAAAAGACACAACAAAAGGATAAAAGAACTAAACAAAGAAGATGACTGGAAATAATAAAAGATCGGAATTTGCATTAAACTATCGGTGAACAGTTCGAACAAACAAAACAAATAAAACAAACCAGACCCCGAAACAAAGCTGGACAAAACTAAGCAAACCGCTATGACAAAATGGAAGGATAAGAGGGTTTGACACAAGACAATATCCGGATCACAACCGTAAAATAAACCGGATACGAGAAATGACAACAAAATAAACCACCAAAGCTCTACTCCAGCTAACCAAGGAATGGAGCATCTTCGCAATCACCAAGCACGGCATCCTAGCCAACGGGATCTATCTCAACAATACCAGGAACTTTGGCTGGTGTCTGCTGCATCCGCATTTTGCACGTCAATGTCACCTGCATCAACAAGCTCCTGAATTGCTTTCTTCAGCTTCCAACACTTCTCTATATCATGCCCCGGGGCATCAGAGCAATATGCGCACTTTTGAGAAAAGTCACATTTCTTTGACAGCAGGTTTGGCATATTTATCTGGATTGATTTCAACATGCCCGAGTGCTTCAACTTCTGAAACAAACTGGCATATGACCCTCCAACAGGGGTGAGAGCCTTTTCTCGTTTCAGCAAACTCTCGTTCCTAAATGCCTGATTTGGCCTAAAACCTGACCCATGGGGTTTTTGGTATGCTCGTAGGGGTGGATAGGCATTCCGTGGAGCTGGGTACTTGGAAAGTGAAGCATGTCTTTGGGAGTCCCTTGGAGAGAAGCAGCGTTGGGGAGCGGAGTAACGTTGGGAGAACATAGCTGGATGACGAGTGATTGAGCTAATCGGGTGGCTGGGAAAGCTGTGATAGGCGGGTAGATATGGAGAGTGTGGCGAATCACGTGACATTGTGTTCCGTGTTTTGGTAAGGACAAAGTGTATGAAGCTAGGTGGTGGCGGGGGTGGTGCTTTCCCAGCCATCCATAGGACACATGTCTGCCACATGCTGTCTTAACATTTTCACTTCTTCTGCCAACCCGTTGTTCTATTCAACCAGCTGTTGTCGGGCATCGGTACCAACCCACTCACTTCTATTGTTCTCTGTCATTGTCCTCGGCCTTTGTGTTGCAGGGAAGAGTTACTCAGAAACACAACCAACCACCTTTCTTCACAATTCAAAACATGTTAGAATGGATTAAGTCAGTCCTTATTATTATCAACATTTTTTACTTCCTTTTTATTTTTCATTTCATTTTTTTAGTGGTGGTCGAATCTCATGTGGATTGCCTACGTATCATGTCCCCGCATGAATCAGACCATGCGTAGTTCAGGCAAATGAAAGGTAAACAACAATGTAATATTTTTTTGGAATTTTCAATTTTCATAATAAAACAGACTGGGTTTCAAAGGTTTTAAAGATGACCTACAAACTTAAAAATCAAACAACCCACAAACTAAAAAAACACGGACAAATTCCTTTCCCTATTTTCCAATTTCAACCAAATGGCTATTTTTGCAAATGTGGGCCCTTCCCAATTTCACATGAATTTTGAGGCCGGGGAGGATTATTTTATGACACTTCACAAACTTATCCGTTATTGTACGAAAATATCGAAAACTGAAAGATACTCTAAGGCTATCTCGGCAAGAACAGTTCAATACACCGCCGAAGCTGACTCGACTTATTTTGACCAAAAATCACAACGTCATTCACTTGCCCCTCGACTCTTTTTTTTTCTTGTTTTTCAAATTAAAACAAAAAACCTGGTTTTGCAAACACGGCCTTTTAGCACCTCAGGGACGAAGATTTTAAGGCTGTGTTGGCTAACCGGCCAAAATCTTTAAAAAATGACCAAAGGTGGCCGTTTATGCAAAGTCAACCTTCCGGAGTCCCTTTTGGGAACATTCGGCTATATTTGACAAAACAGCATCACCGACTTATTTATGACTCTTTTCCTTGTTTTTTTTTTCAAACATAGAAAACCTAATATTGCAAACACGACCTTTCAACGCCTCGGGGTCGCAGATTTTAAGGCTGTGTGGGCCGGCCGGCCAAAATCTAAAAATGACCCAAAGGTGGCTGTTTTATGCAACGTCAGCCTTCCAGCGTCCCTTTCGGGAACATTCGACTATTTTTGACAAAAGCGGCATCACCCGACTTATTTATAACAACAATGAAAATTTGACATTTTTGGTTATTTTTACAAAAGGGGAGGTTGGACCTGATGAGGGTTGCCTACGTATCTCATATCCGGTGAGAATCAAACCAGCGTAGTTCGGAAAAGAAAATAACTAATTTTGGAAACAAGATTCTTTTCTTTTATTTTTCAAATAAATCAAACTAAAAAATAATGCCTCTTTTCCCAATCTCTCTACACTGCTATTATTATTTTTTCCTCTTCTTTTCAAATTTTCCCAATGTTCGAAGCCGGTCAGCATGGGAGTCCGAAGCAAATAAAATGTGTAAAACAAAAGGATACAACAAGATGGTCTTTTTCATTTTAGGTTACCCGTCCTAGATGGACCCAACCCCTGTGTTGAGTCCCTTAAGTCAAATGCAACATGATGCAGATAAGCGTTCCTACTAGGGATCCGGCATGAAGTCAAGTTATTCTAGGTTCAAAACCTGGGTATATGTTCTAGACCGCGTACCCGAGCGGACAACTCGAGTCGAGGAATGAGCTCCTTTCCAGGAACCAAAAGTCCAGCCGGCTTAGAAACTTTCTGACCCTCTTTGTTATTTCAAGGTGTGACACTAACAGAACAGGGAGTCTCGACCAGCGAGCACATCCCCAAAGATAAGAAGAGAAGGGTTTCGGCACAGTTTATATATACAGTTCAAATAATATTAAAGCGGTAAAAAGCATTATTTTGCACATTTGAGCCCAATCATATGATAAAGTCAGATAATAAATAAAGCCAAATGCAACAATTATTCTAAGATCGAATTCTGAACCCTGAACAAAAGTTCTGGGTTTTTTCTTATCCCCAGCAGAGTCGCCAGAGCTGTCACACCTCCTTTTTACGCTACTACACCCCGTGAATGGGTAATAAAGGGAGTTTTTCCAGTTAAAGGACAATCGAAATAGGATTCGTTTATTAAGAGATTTAGAGTCGCCACTTGGGAGATTTATGGTGTCCCAAGCCAGTGGTTTGAATCCCAAATCGAGGAAAATATTGACTCTATATTACAGTCCGCGAACCAGAAATCCGGATAAGGAATTCTATTAACCCGGGAGAAGGTGTTAGTCATTCACGAGTTTCGTGGTTCTAGCACGGTCGCTCAACTGTTATATTTGGCTTAAATTATCTGATTTTAACAATGTTGAACCTGTGCGCTAATTTTTTAACTCTTTACCGCTTTTATTATTGTTATTTTTAAAAGAGAATTGCAACATCGTGAAAACGCATCTCGAAACACATCACACCAATGTACCCATGGTTGTTGACACATCTCGACTCCGTTGAGATTTGGATTTGGGTCACATAAATGTACACCAGAGTTTAGGAATGTAACGTTATTAAAAATGCGCGCCTAAAGAGACTAACGCGCCATTATTTTGAGGAAGGTCGTGAAAGTCGCTAAACAGCCCGTCCTAAAATCTAAGTGATTATTATAACCATTTAACGAGGGCCCCACAATTTATATTTTATTTGGCGAGGCTCGGCTCATTTATTATTTAAAGGCAATCCTAAAGTAAACTATGATTGTCTAGTTAATGTGTCTCTAAGATAAAGAAAACAAAAATCCTAACTTGTTATTTATTGAATTAGAGTGAACACAGAGAGAGAATTGCACTAGGCCCGTATTAAAAGAGTTGTTCTCCACAGGCCATGGCCCTTGGAGACCTAGGCTGCCTGTTTAACGTATTCAGGCCCAACGACCTGTGAACGGGCTAGAGTTTGAATGCGGCCTAGATTAAATTCTACCAAAATGCATATCCAAATTACCTCAAGCTCATTGTTTGGGTTCTAGTTTTTATATCCAGTCTTAAGTATGATTAGGTGTTTTACTATTTTAATCCACAAAATATTAATCAAGCTAAAGCATTACTAGCTAAACGAAAATATCACATTTTTGAAGAAATAACTTAACATATGTGAAGATTTGTTATCTTATTCTACCCCAACACTAATGCTCACTCAAAGGTTTGTTAAACTTGATCAAAACTTGGAAATTCTATTAACATTAACATTCAAAGGAACGTTAACAAGTCCTGTTTGAACCAACTCATGCCTACTGGTAGAATGCAGCAACACATTGATAAACTGATGATTAATCAACTCAAATCCTAATACCACTTTAGCTACTAACTACGGACTGAGTTACTTCTACTGAAATACAAAAACTCTTACAAATTTTGAAGTAGGTCGAA
Source organism: Nicotiana glauca (assembly GCA_026770625.1). Lineage (NCBI taxonomy): Eukaryota > Viridiplantae > Streptophyta > Magnoliopsida > Solanales > Solanaceae > Nicotiana > Nicotiana glauca. The sequence continues at coordinate 50,159 of MU708071.1, forward strand.
ACAAACCAACAGTCTACAAATAAAACACAATAATCCAACACAGTCCATAGTTTATAAAGAAACAGTCCATGGTTACTAATCATACAAGTCAACACTTGACTACTTTAAACAACTACATTTTTTATATCTATTTACTACAAGTATATAACTATCCAACAGGTATATTCCAGGATCCACAATCAAGCAATTTTATTCCATTTTTTAAGCTCAGAACTACAACAGAGATTCAAAATGTGTACCTGAATTGGAAACACAAGAAGAAGAAGAATAAGAAGAAGAAGAAGAAGAAGAAGAAGAAGAAGAAGAAGAAGAAGAAGAAGAAGAAGAAGAAGGAATAGTCAGCAGCAGCAGTACAACACAGCAATAACAACAACAACCAACAACAACCCGGTAATAGATAAAAAACAAGTAAAAATTTCAGCAGCAACAAAATGAAGAGAAATAACAGTCCAAAAATGACTAGCACCAATTGTAAAACCCACAACAATACCAACTTCAAAAACAGAAATACACCCAAACCAAAGACCAAACTGATTTGTAAAACCTGACAGCAATAATCACTACCCAAATAGACCCCAAATGAGCTTGACTGAAGCTAGAACTCAATGGAACAATTCCCACTTATACACTCAAAAACAGACTTGTCTTAAGCTTTCAAAAGAAGTTTTCTCTTAGATTGATTAAGGAAAAACTCACAAGGCTAATTTCAAAAGCTCTAAGGATGCTCTCTCAGATGGTATTCTTCTCAAAACTCTATGTGTATCAATGTATTCCACGCTTATGGTGTTAGCTCTTAGAATCTCAAGATGTCCCCTTATTTCCCTAGGCTCTCAGAATGTCCAATCCTAGAAGTGAGTAAATTCTCTCAATTTTTAGCACTGATTTTTTTTTCCGACCACCCAAGAAAACTGGACTGAACTTGAGTTAAACCAAAAATGGACCAGCAAACAACTGAACCATATCAACAAACTAAGCCCCACCCACTACTGACTTAAGTAGATCATAAAACCATTTGGAATCCCACCAGTGTACTTCAGATGAACTTCAGCCCTCAAAACAGAAGAAAACTTGATCAACTTTGAAACCAGGAAACAATGTAATAGTGATTATGATATTTTCAAACTTAACCAACTTTCAGGGTATCTCTAACCATAGTCTACTTTCTCTCCTCTTTCATTTTCAACTGACCAAGAAGAGACCCCCCTTAAATCTTTTAAACTTTTCTCTTTTTCAGAGTGCTTTTTCAGTATGAATCTATGTCCTCCCCCCTTCCCTCTCTTTCAGATTGTATCTTAAACAGGCAACTAATTAGTGCTTTATCTCTTACTAATCTCCCTTTCCCATTCTTTAATTAACCAACTAACTTAGTGCCATTCCCATTATCAAATTATCTTTTTATTTTAAAATCTTCGACTAAGCTAGTGCTATTATTTAAATTAAGTAGTGCTCATTGTGAGCACGTAATTTTTTCCCCATGCGAACTACTGCCAAAGAAATCAAAACAAAAATTGTCTGTTCTACGGTGCACATTTTTGTGAATTTTTCGTGAAATTTTTAGTAATTGCTTGCGTTTGTATGTGCATAATTATTTGTTTTAATTAATAAAAATACAAAAATACGTTGCATTTGCATTCTAGGATTTAATTTTACAATTAGGGGTAATTAAGTGTTCTTTACAAAAATAAAAAATTACAAAAATAATGTACTTCGCATTTTAGTATTTAATGTCAAATTGTGTGACTTTCTTTATTTTAATGTTATGTGATAACTATGTTTTAGCATTTTAAGTTAATTTTGGATTTACAATATGATTTAGGATTTTAGGTTTTAATTTTGGAAAATAGTTTGGGACATAAATAGAAGAGGAAAATTTGGGCCAAAATCCGCTGCCCAAACCAATTACCTGTCCAAACCCACCCCAAACCAGCCCAAACCCATTCCCATACCCGGTCCAGCCCCTGAACCACCCAAACTACGTCATTTAGGTTCAATTAATCGGAGCCGTTAAATTAACCTGATCAAACGGTCTATAACGATGCCCGTAACCAGACCCGTCTTTCCCGAACCGATCCGGACCCCCCATTAAAACAAAACGACCCCGTTTCCCATTCATGGTTTAATCAGAGCCGTTGGATTTTCATCATCCAACGGTCCTAATTAATTCTATCTTTTTAATATATCAGACCCCCCAAACCCTTTACCCCATCAGACCCCCCTTCTCTCATCGTCTTCCACCCCCTCAGAGACCCGACGTAATGCCGCCATGCACCGCCGCCGGAAATCGCCTTACGGCGGCGGTTAGTAGCCAAAACCCCACCAAAAATACGCCCTTGATTCCTCCCCCCCTCCCCATTCCGAAGCCCCAAATCATTTCCCTCGAATCTCAGCCCAGCTTCTCGAATCTTCGTTCGAAGGTCCAAACCCTAGTGCCGGCACAGTTTCTCCGGTGGCGGCACCACCTCCTCTCAACCCCAAAATCACAACCTTGAACCTCTTTGACCCCCTCACCCCTAATCCACCATTATTATCCATCGTATTCCCCTCTAACTTGTCGAATATTAAATCCCAAGTCTCGATTCTAAAGGTCAAACCTGAATTCAAGATTATGATAATTTTAGAGCCGGTTTCGTCACGAAATGGTGTTAATCACTTGTTTTTGACAAAGAACAAGTAACTAACATCTTTTGGCTATGAAATCGGAGAAGATTTGGATTCCAAGTTTTCCAGTTAAGTCGGTATGTTTCCTTGTACCATTTTTATTTTATTTCATCTCTGCCTTTTCTTCATCTCTTCTTTGAACAATTTTAGTTAAGATTTGAATTAGGTTTAATTGGAAATTGTTAATTGTTCGATTGATTTTAGATCTTGTTTAGTGAATGTTGTTAGTGAGTCTTATGAATTGTTTGAAAAACATCACTCATTTTCTGATTTTGGTAGAAATACTGGACTTCTATTAGGTTAATCTTTAGAGTTTGAAAAGCCCTGATTAGATTTTGGTTAAATAACCTGGATTTAATTTGAATTGAATTTATTTGGACCTATTAATTTTAGTTAACTGGACCCAGGTTCTGCCCGGAGTCAGGGTAATTAACAGGGGTTTTTAGGGAGGATTCTAAAAAATATAGAGAGATAAGAACAAGAGAGAGTCTTTGGGAGAACATTTTGAGAGTTCTTTAAAAGTTCAAGAACAAATTGAGAAGAAAGAGAGGCATTGAGAGAGAGTGAGTTTGAGAGAAAGAAAACCATTCTACTGTTTCATGGCCTCTTAAAATCATTTTTCAAATTCTGTTCTAGTTTCGAGTGTTAAAAGCATCTAGAGGTATCAGGTTCATTTTGTGTGAACTAGGGTCTAATTAAGTTGGTTTGTGGTTGAGTTTTGCTTTGATGAAGTTCCAGAAGTATTTTGAATTCGATTTCGAGTTTATTTGGGTGCATTCAAGTGATCCGGTTGAGCCTCTGTTCTCTGTTTGGTTTCGAACTTTTTTCCTGGATTATTGAGTTCATGTTCTGGGCTGTTAGCTGATTCTTGCTGGTTGTTACTGCTGACACTTCTTCTTCTCGTTGTGATTTGAATATCAGGTACATGCTTTGAATCTCATTGGCATGTAGATCTTCAGTTGCCAAATTGAAATAAAGTGGAAACACAATTTTGTTAAAGTTCTCAGTTGATTCAGTGTGATTATCGTAGTTGAATGTAATAATATGGACTGTATTAGGCTATTTAGATTACCATAAGACTATTTTCCACAACTATGTAGTGTAATTGATTGCAGTTAGTTTTGAACGATAATTCAAATCCCTACTTCAAATATTTAGTTTCTGTGATTAAAATTGGCTACACTGGACTGTGTGATTGAGCTGTTTAAATTTCTTTTAGTTGATTTAACAGAAATGTTCGCGACATTTGTTTGGCATAATACCGTAGTGTAATTCAAAAAATGGAACTTTAATGACCTAATAATAGATATCATAGGAACAGATTTGTAATTAAGTTTAAATAACAGGGCTCATTAATACACAGGTCCATGAGAAGTTAATCGATTGTCATAGCATAATTAGTTTGGGTCTTTATACTACCGTAAGTGCTAAAGCTAAATCATTTCCGAAAGCAGTCAATTGATCCACATCTCACAAGTTTCAAACGGGTATTAAAGAATATGAACACCATGTAGAAATGTGGGGCCCTCATTAAATGTATATATTAAAATACTTAGATATCGGGATGGGTTGTTTAACAAATTTCACGGCCTTCCCAAAAACGTAATAATGCGTTAGTCTATTTAGGCGCGTATTTAATAATTTTACCTTCCTAAATATGGGTGTGCATTTCATGCAACCCAAATCCAAATCCCAAAACGTAGAATAAAATGTGTCGAGTATCCGGGTGCATTTCATGTGACGTGATCCAAAAACATATTTTTAAACGACGTTCAATTCCTTAAAAATAATTAAAAGCGGTTAAAAGTTAAAATTTGCACATAAGTTAAAGCATGATATAAAATCAGATAAATAAGCCAAATATGATAGTTGAGCAACCGTCCTAGAACCACGGAACTCGGGAATGCCTAACACCTTCTCCCGGGTTAACAGAATTCCTTATCCGGATTTCTGGTTCGTAGACTGTAATACAGAGTCAACTTTTTCCTCGATTCGGACCGGTGACTTGGGACACCATAAATCTCTCAAGTGGTGACTCTGAATCTTTAATAACGAATCTCGTTTTGATTGTCCTTTAATTGGAAAAAACTCCCTCTACCACGCCCTTCGCGGGGTGCGGTAGCGTAAAAAGAAGGTGCGACAGCTCTGGCGACTCTACTGGGGATAAAAAAACCCAGGACTTTTGGTTTAGGGTTTAGAATTCGAGCTTGGTATATTTTTTGTATTTGGCTTGTATATTATCTTATTTTGTTATATGTTTGGGCCTAATGTGCTAAGTGTTGCTATTACAGCTTTGATATTTTGTGAAATGTATATAAACTGTGTCGAAACCCCTCTCCTCTCTAAGTCTTCTAAATCATGGAGAAGGGTGCACTTCGTGTGACTTCTCTTCTGTTAGAGTCTTTTCCCATCTAGAACAAGGTTCAGATAAGTTGCTAAGCCGACGGAGCTTCTGTATCCCTGGTACACTGCCCCTCCTCGGCCTGAGTTGTCCGCTCAAGTAAGCCAGGTCTAGAACAATAAACCCAGGTTTTAAACCTAGAAAAACAAAGCCTCATGCCGGATCCCTAGTAGGAACGTTTGTTTGTATCATGTGCATTTGACTTAGGAGATTTAACACAGGGGTTGGGTCCGTCTAGGACAGGTGTACCTGAAACGAAAAAGACCATCATGATGTATCTTACTTGCTACATGTACATTTATCTGCTTCGGGCTTGCTTGCTGACCGGCTTTTAATTATAGGGAAAAATGAAAAAAAAAGAGAAAAACAACAGTGTAGAGAGATAACTACTTATTTTTGGAAAGAAACCAATGCCCAAGTAGTGTCGAAACTTTGCCGAATTTTTGGAAAAATGAAAAAAAATAATATATCTTTATAGTTTATTTTATTTGCCGACGAAAAGAAAAAAGGGGAAATTTTTATTTTTAAAATTGTCTGTTTTATTTGCCAGTGAAAAAGAAAAAAAATGTTTTAGTTTTCAAAAATAGTTTGTTTTATGTGTCAATAAAAAATAAAAAAATTTGTTATTTTCAAAATAGTTTGTTTTACTTTCCACTGAAAAAAAATATTTTAAAAAATAATTTGCTTTATTTGCCAATAAAGGAAAAATGTGATTTTGTTTTCAAAAACTAATAAACACATCTAGCCATTGACCATGTGCTCGTGTATTACACCTACACATACGTGTCCATCCAGTTAGTAAATAGCTTATTTGTTTGTCAATAAAATGAAAAAATAGTTCGTTTTGCTTGCCAATTAAAAAAAGGGAAAAATGTTTTGCCTGCAGATATAGTTTGTTTTATCGGGCAGAACTACGCTGGTTTGATTCTTACAGGGTATGAGATACTTAGGCAACCCTCATCGGGTCCAACCTCCCCTTTTGCAAAAACCGCCAAAAAATGTCAAAATTAATATTTCCGTTATAAATAAGTCGGGTGATGCCGTTCTTGTCAAAAATAGCCGAATATTCCCGAAAGGGATGCCGGAAGGCTGATTTTGCATAAACAGCCACCTTTGGGTCATTTTTTAGATATTGTCCGGTTGACCCACACAACCTTAAAATTTTCGTCCCCAAAGCGCTGAATGGCCGTGTTTGCAATACCGGGTCCTTTATTTTAATTCGAAAAAAAAATCATCAATAAGTCGGGTGATGCTGTTCTTGTCAAAAATAGCCGAATGTTCCCGAAAGGGACGCCGAAAGGCTGATTTTGCCTGAACAGCCACATTTGGGTCATTTTTTAGATTTTGACCGGTTGACTCACACAGCCTTAAAATCTTCGTCCCCGAGGTGCTGAACGGCCGTGTTTGCAAAACCACGTTTTTGTTTTAATTTGAAAAACAAGAAAAAAAGAGTCAATAGGCAAGTGAATGCCGTTGTGATTTTTGGTCAAAATAAGCCGATCCACCTTCGGCAGTGTATTAAACCGTTCTTGCCGAAATAGCCTTAGAGTATCTTTCAGTTGTCGAAAGGCTATTTTCGTAAAAGAATGGACAAGTTTGTAAAATAATCCTTCCCGACCTCAAAATTCATGTGAAATTGAGAAGGGGCCACGTTTGCAAAAAAATAGCCATTTGGTTAAAATTGGCATATAGGGAAGGAATCTGTCGGTCTATTTTTTTTTATTTGTATTTCTTTTGATTAGAGTATGTGGGTTGTTTAATGTTCAAATTTTTATCTCGTCTTTCACCAGAATCTGTTAGTTCAGTCTAAGTTTGTCAGTTTTTTTTAATCATTGTAATCAAAGCGTGTTTTACTGTGAAAAGTTGAAGATTCAAAAATATGTTTTATTGTTTTTTTTACCTTGCATTGCCCGAACTACGCAAGGTCTGATTCATGCGGGGCCATAATACGTAGGCAATCTCCATAAGATTCGACCACAACTATATATGTATATATAAAAAATGAAAAAAAGAAGTAAGTAAAAATATTGATAATAATAAAGACTGACTGAGTCCATTCTAACATGTTTAGAATTGATCATAGAGTTGAGGTGGTCGGTTTGTGGCAAGCGGACAACGCAAGATCCCTGAAAGATGGTACATGAGGAAATAACCCAAAGATTGAAAAGCTTAGAACAACGGTTGAAAAACACGCAAGGGTTGGCAGGTCAAAAGAGTGTTGCTTTCAAATATCTATGTCCGTTCCCCGACGTCCACTTGCCGCCCGGTTTCAAGATTCCCAAATTTGAAAAGTACGATAGACATGGACACCCCGTAGCCCACTTGAAAAGGGATTGCAATCAACTAAGAAGTATAGGAAGAAATGAAGAATTGCTAATAGCTTATTTTGGGGAAAGCCTTACGGGAGTAGCATCTGAATGGTTTTTGGATCAAGACGCATCTCGCTGGTACATCTGGAACGACATGGCACAGGCCTTTGTCAAACAATTCCAATACAACATCGACAATGCCCCAGGCCGCATTTTCCTTTCAAATCTGAAGAAGAAACCAAGTGAAAGTTTCAGGGAATATGCCCTTAAATGGAGAGGGCAAGCAGCTCGAGCTAAGCCACCCATGGATGACCATGAGTTAATCACTGTCTGCCTTCAGGCTGTAGAGCCGGATTACTTTCAGGACATGATGTCCGCGGTCGGTAAATCCTTCTTGGAGGTAATCAAAATGGGAGAAATGGTAGAGAACGGTCTTAAGACAGGCAGAATTATAAGTCAAGCAGCTCTCAAGGCTGCAGCTCAGGCTGTCCAAGTTGAATCTAGTGACGCGAATGAGAGGGATGAAGAAGTCATAATGACGTAAGGGTCAAGAAGAGGTCCCAGAAGAACACCACGACAGTATGCACAGCCTCAACATGCTTTCCATAACTCCCCTGAGCATTAATATCTACCTCAGAACCCACCGTACTCAGTTGATCCACCTCAATATATTGTCCAGCCATCAAATCATCCAAGAAAACGAGCACGGGTGTCACAAAATCTCCACCAGCTTCCGCAAAATTCCCAAGTGCCTTATAACCCATATCCAAGCCAGGGATATAGAAGGGAACAGAAGCTGATAGATAATTTTACACCAATAGGAGGGTCCTATGCAAGCTTATTTGAGAAGTTAAAACAACATGACACGATTGCACCCATTCCTCCAAATCATGTGGACCCGCGTGCGAGAAGCTTTGATCCATCTAAAAGGTGTGAATACCATTCCAATGCCCAGGGGCATAATGTGGAAAGTTGTCGTGATCTGAAAAGGGAAATAGAAAGGATGATCCAGGAAAGGTTGATTGTGATTCAAGATAGTGACACCCAGAATAACGCGCTGAATCCTTTACCTGCACACGATGATTCACACTTTGTGGCGGTGATGCCTTGTGACATGGGATATGAGAATCCACTCGGGAATTTGCCGACTGAAATGGGAGAAGGCTATAGTGATTCTGATAATCAGATTTGTGGCTAAATGTCAGGCTTATTAATTGGAGAGTCATGTAAGAAGGAATCTTGGTGACTTATTTTGTTGTCATTTCTGTTGTCCGGGTTATTTCAGGGTATAACCCAGATATTGTCTTGTAACTCAAACCTTTCTATTTTTGTCTAGTTCCTTCGGTCATAGTATCTCATTTAATGTTGTCTAGGTTTGTCCTAAGGGTTGTAACCCCATTTTAGTTTGTTTGTTTTGTTGTACGACTTGTTATTTCGTCAGTTAATGCAATGTCCTGTTTTCTATTATTTTTAGACATTTTCTTTTGTTTAGTCTTTCCTCTTTATAGTCCTTTTTCTGTCAACACTAGTGACATGACATGCGCGCATAATTTTGGCCTAATCTTAAAAGTTAATCGTAAAGACATTGGGAGGTGATCAGGACATTTAAAGGAAATAAGAACGGTTTGAGATTATTTGGAGCCCGAGTCATGTAAAACTGCGGCAAGTAAAAAGAAAATCGTTAAAGGCAAGCTGGCCAAATTGACAGGGGTCGTTCATGGTAATAAAAATAAGAGTGTTGCCCAACAGTGCTTTAAAGATATGACGAATGTTAATCGTGTTGTTTTCACTTGACATGTTTTGAAGATTGGAATGACGGAGGCATTTTGTTCTGCTATCCAAATACCTTATCCTTCGTTAACCCTTTGAGCCTTATTTGATTTCTTTCATACCCCTCCTTCGGAATCGGTAGCAAAGGGTAGAAACACAAACATGGAAGATAAAGAAAAAAAAAAGAAAAAAAAAAAGAGAAAACAACAAAACAACAAAAAGAAAAGAAAGTGATAAGGAAAAAGAAAAAAGGGGAAAACGAAAACTAGAACAAACAAGGAATTGGGAACAAAGTTTGACGTGATTCCTCAAAGAGGATACGTAGGCGCTTCACAGCTCGGTCATAGTGTAACAAAAAATCAAAAATCCCCAAGAAAGAAACTGGGGCAAAAAAAATTGTGTTTAGTATAAAATAAATCTAGTTCCGAATGTTGTAAATTTTGAACCCAAATTGATTTGTTTTTGAGCCTCCAAATACCCTTTCGTTCTAGCCCTATCCAAATCCCACATTGCGGTCCAAAGAAAGACCTTGCGATCAGTCTTCAAAAGATGCCAGGTCAGGCAAATGAGAGAGTCTTATCGGCGAGCATAACACTCTGATCCCCAGCAGAAAAGAAATATGAGAGAGTCTTAGCTGCAACACCCCAATCCGTAGCTGAAAAGTAACACAAATGAGAGAGTCTTATCGGTGAAAACCTTTACAGGCACCATAAGGCGATGAAAGCTGAGAGAAAAACCGAAATAAGAAAGGCTTGATAGTGAAAACCTATGGGCATTACAAGTCGAATAAGGGTGAGAATCAGAAGGAAATCACCGGATGGAAATTGTGAAAGATGATTAACAATGGAGGATAGGTCACATGTGCATGTCATGACCATTAGAGTTGGTATCCGCGTTTGATATTTTATAGTTTGCTTGTTAGAAAGTCATCCCTTTCTTTGGTCTTTTATTCTGTTCCCTTTTATCGTTCTCCTTTCATCAAAAATTCCCCAACAGAGTCTGTTTGTGAGAAATGACTTCAAAATTTGCCACCAGCCTTCCGATTATGCAAGGCGGGATCTGATTAGAACATGCCAAGTGTATGAGTCAGGAGGAACAAGCGCAAGGCCAGTGTCCAGAAGGATATTCCCCAGTAAGAGAAGATTTACAGAAGGATGGATCACTGTCAAGGAGGATATCTCCAGCAAAAAACGAAGGTTAATGACCTCAAGGCCAACGCCAATGAGACTCAAAGGTCGGGGAAATGCCAATTCCCGAGATATGCCACAAAAGAAGAGGGATATCCCCAACAGAAAAGGTTTTTTCAGTGACACGGATGAACGAAGAAAGTGGTTCATCAGTAAAACATGCAAGATCCTCAAGCGGAACCAGCTGTAATGGAAAATATACGGGGTCAGAAAAGAGGGTAAAAGTGGAAAATAACGGGGAGTGGTTTGTGAATAAAGAATCGTCAAGAGGGAAGGAAGTTATCAACCAAAATTCAAGATGGCCAGACGACGCAAAGCAGGGCAAGTCATTCTAAGACCAGCAAATAACATCATCCCCAGCAAGTTTGGATAGTGTAATGGAATGCAAAGCAGGGAAGGAAAGAAGGAAAACCATCCCTAGCAGGAGCATCAGAACCAACCATCGCGTTTTAAACTAACAAATTTTCTTTGATTTGAAACAGGAAGAAGGTAATGGCATTGATGAAAAGGCATGCCACGTGGAAGATTATCAAACTGGGATAGAAAATTTTCCTTTCATTTGGAAAATTTTCTGAAAGTCAGGTATCCACTTGGGGAAGAAGAAAGATAACACCAGTTTTAAGGGAAGTGGTATTTGAACCAGTGTTATCCCCATCGGTGTTAAAAGAAAGAAAATAACAAATTTTAATGAAAGGAGTTGTACCCCAGCGGACAGAACAAAGGGACGAAACTGGTGTTCAGAAAGAGCAAAAGCAGTGTCATCCCCAGCAGCTTCCAAAAGAACGAAGCACCGATTTTGAAGGAATAAAATTCCCCCAGCACCGTTATCCTCAATAGTGTTAGCCTCAGCTGATAACATTTTTATCCCCAGCAGTGTTGAGAGAAAATAAACGTTTTGAAGAGAATAGTTTTGAAAAAAAAGAAAAAAAAGAAAAAAAAAGATTCCACAAGTAGTATTATCCCCAACAGGTAAGTAATTAATTCCCCAACAATGTTATCCCCGACAGTTAAGAGGGAAGACAACACGAGTTTTTGAGGCAAAGAAGGACAACAGTAATAGAATGTAGATAAGGTAAGTTATTGAAGTCGGGAGCCCGCCCGTAGAACGGAGGCGTTACCTTTTTAAGTTCGTTGAAGTCGGGAGCCCGCCCGTTGAACGAAGGCATTACCTTTTATTTTGTTGAAGTCAGGTACTCATTTGAGGAAGAAGGAAGATAACACAAGTTGTAAGGGAATGAAGAAATCATCCCCAGCAAAAGTGTCATTAACCGACCACCATTTTCAAAACTGACAAAATTTTTCTTTGTATGTAACAAGAGCAAAGAAGTGCAAAGTTTCTCCTAAGATGAAAAAATCTTAGTCTGATAAATTGTTTCTCTTAAGATAAAAATCTTAGCCTGATGAATTGTTTCTCCTAAGATGAAAAATCTTAGTCTGGTGAATTGTTTCTCCTAATATGGAAAATCTTAGTCTGATGAATTGTTTCTCCTAAGATGAAAAATCTTAGTCTGGTGAATTGTTTCTCCTAAGATGAAAAATCTTAGTATGAAGAATTGTTTCTCCTAACATAAAAATCTTAGTCTGATGAATTGTTTCTCTTAAGATGAAAAATCTTAGTCTGATGAATTGTTTCTCCTAAGATGAAAAATCTTAGTCTTATGAATTATTTCTCCTAAGATGAAAAAACTTAGTCTGATGAGTTGTTTCTCCTAAGATAAAAATCTTAGTCTGACGAATTGTTTCTCCTAAGATACAAATCTTAGTCTGACGAATTGTTCCTTCTAAAATGAAAACGTCTTAGTCTGATGATTTTTTTCAAATTAATAAGAAATCAGTTGGAAAGACATAGAAAGATAACAACAAAGAAGTAAAGGCAACAGCCGGAAAGACCCAGATAGATAACAAAAGGGGAAGGCAAGAATTTGAAAGTTGAAAGCAATAGTTGGAAAGATACAGATAAGTTAATAAGAAATGAAAGACAGTAATTGGAAGGTTTCAGATAAAACAACAAGAAGAAGAAGGCAAGAATTGGAAGGTTTCAAGTAAAACAACAAAATGGACCTAGTTTAATAAATGATCTCCTAGAGTCAAAATCTTAGTCTGATGAATCTTTCTCCTAAGATATCAAAATCTCAGTCCGATGAATCTTTCTCCTAAGATATCAAAATCTCAGTCCGATGAATCTTTCTCCTGAGATCACAGAAAAATGGACCTAGTCTGATGAATTATCTCCTAGAGTCAAAATCTTGGTCTGATGAATGTTTCTCCTAAGATATCAAAATCTTAGTCTGATGAACCTTTCTCCTGAGATCACACAAAAATGGACCTAGTCTGATGAATTATCTTCTAGAGTCAAAATCTTAGTCAGATAAATTTTTATCCTAAGATAACAGAAGAAATCTTAGTCTGTTGAAACTTTCACCTAAGATGGCAATCATTTTAGTCTTTAAATTTCAAGTTTTGAAGTCGGGAGCCCGCCCGTACAACAGAGGAATACATTTAAATCTTTAAATTTCAAGTTTTGAAGTCGGGAGCCCGCTCGTATAACCGAGGAATACATTTCAGTCTTTAAATTTCAAGTTTTGAAGTCGGGAGCCCGCCCGTATAATAGAGGAATACATTTCAGTCTTTACATTTTGAGTTAAGTAAATCACACAAAAATGGACCTAGTCTGATGAGTTATCTCCTAGAGTCAAAATCTCAGTCCGATGAATCTTTCTCCTGTGATCACACAAAAAATTGGACCTAGTCTGATGAATTATCTCCTAGCTTCAAAATCTTAGTCCAATGAATCTTTCTCCTAAGATAACAGAAGAAATCTTAGTCTGTTGAAACTTTCACCTAAGATGGTAATACATTTCAGTCTTTAAAATTTCAAGTTTTGAAGTCGGGAGCCCGCCCGTATAACAGAGGAATACATTTCAGCATTTACATTTCAAGTTTTGAAGTTGGGAGCCCGCCCATATAACAGAGGAATACATTGAAGTTGAAGTCAGTAAAGCGGAGGATCACAACAAGATCCCCAGCATAAATCCAAGTTCAAAAGTCGGAAGAAAGCAGTTCAAGCTTCGTAGGAAAATAATCCGAGGTTCAAAAGAAGAAAAAAAAACAGTTCAAGTTCGGCAATCAAGAGAGGCCGACAAGTCAAGTCAGAAACATCAGAGGAAGCAAGTAACAAGAAATCAAGGCGACAAGAGCAAGCCTGAAGATCTAGATAAGATTTTACAATTCATAGACTAGTCTAGTCTAGCTTCGTATTTTCTGTTTAGCACGGTGTAATAAGGAGGTTGGCAAGCAGTAGCCGCAGCAACAACAATAGTAATCACAGCTTCATGGTAGTCCCATCTACCAAATTTTCTCGAACTATATTGACCTGATTCCTTTTTAGCCAAGGATATGTAGGAAACCTTTGAAGCAGAGGTTCGGTCAAATCTTTCAAAAATTCTTCACGCGGAGTATTCAAACGGGCAAAAATCTCTCGTATACACTCACTTTGTCTTTGCATGAACACTCTTCGTGTTTATGGGCAAAGAGGGGCAGCTGTGAGCACGTGATTTTTGCCCTATACAAACTACTCCCAAAGAATCAAAACAAAAATTCTCTGTTCTATGGTGCGTATTTTTGTGAATTTTTCATGATATTTTTAGTAATTGTTTGCGTTTGTATGTGCATGTTTATTTGTTTTAATTAATAAAAATATTGTATTAATGTTGCATTTACATTCTAGGATTTAATTTTACAATTAGGGGTAATTAAGTGTTCTTTACAAAAATGAAAAATTACAAAAAATAATGTACTTCGCATTTTAATATTTAATGTCAAATTGTGTGACTTTCTTTATTTTAATGTTGTGTGATAACTATGTTTTAGCATTTTAAGTTAAATTTGGTTTTACAATATGATTTAGGATTTTAGGTTTTAATTTTGGAAAATAGTTTGGGACATAAATAGAAGAGGAAAATTTGGGCCAAAATCCCCAGTCCAAACCAATTACCCGTCCAAACCCACCCCAAACCAGCCCAAACCCATTCCCATACTGGTCCAGCCCCTGAACCACCCAAACGATATCGTTTAGGTTCAATTAATTGGAGCTGTTAAATTAACCTGATCAAATGGTCTATAACGATGCCCGTAACCCGACCCGTCTTTCCCGAACTGATCCAGGCCCCCCATTAAAACAAAACGACCCCGTTTCCCATTCATGGTTTAATTAGAACTGTTGGATTTTCATCATCCAACGACCCTAATTAATTCTATATTTTAATATATCAGACCCCCAAACCCTTTACCCCATCAGACCCCCCTTCTCTCATCGTCTTCCACCCCCTCAGAGACCTGACGTAACGCCGCCATGCACCGCCGCCGGAAATCGCCTCACGGCGGCGGTCAGTCGCCAAACCCCACCAAAAATACACCCTTGATTCCTCCCCCCCTCCCCATTCCGAAACCCCAAATCTTTTCCCTCGAATCTCAGCCCAGCTTCTCGAATATTCGTTCGAAGGTCAAAACCCTAGCGCTGCCACAGTTTCTCCGGTGGCGGCGCCACCTCCTCTCAACCCCAAAATCACAACCTTGAACCTCCTTGACAACCTCACCCCTAATCCACCATTATTATCCATCGAATCCCCCTCTAACTTGTCGAATATTAAATCCCAAGTTTGGATTCTAAAGGTCAAAGCTGAATTCGAGATTATGATAATTTTAGAGCCGGTTTCGTCACGAAATGGTATCAATCACTTATTTTTGACAAAGAACAAGTAACTAACATCATTTGGCGATGAAATCGGAAAAGATTTGGGTTCCAAGTTTTCTAGTTGAGTCGGTATGTTTCCTTGTACCATTTTTATTTTATTTCATCTCTGGCTTTTCTTCTTCTCTTCTTTGAACAATTTTAGTTAGGATTTGAATTAGGTTTAATTGGAAATTGTTAATTGTCCGATTGATTCTAGCTCTTGTTTAGTGAATGTTGTTAGTGAGTCTTATGAATAGATTGAAAAACGTCACTCGTTTTCTGATTTTGGTAGAAATACTGGACTTCTATTAGGTTAATCTTTAGAGTTTGAAAAGCCCTGATTAGATTTTGGTTAAATAACCCGGATTCAATTTGAATTGTATTTATTTGGACCTATTAATTTGAGTTAACTGGACCCGGATTCTGCCCGGATTCAGGGGTAATCAACAGGGTTTTTTAGGGGTTAAATTTAGGGGGCTGCTAGCAAGTAGTGGGGAACAATAGCTTAATTAATTATAAGCACTACTAAGTGGGGAATTAAAAATTGAAGAGATAAGAGTGATAGTGGTGAGTGCACTAAGGGAATGTCCATTTAAGGGGCTGTAAATCAGACATTAAGGGGGATTCATACTGAAAAAGGAGAGGATTCTAAAAAATATAGAGAGATAAGAACAAGAGAGAGTCTTTGGGAGAACATTTTGACAGTTCTTTAAAAGTTCAAGAACAAATTGAGAAGAAAGAGAGGCATCGAGAGAGAGTGAGTTTGAGAGAAAGAAAAACATTCTACTGTTTCATGGCCCCTTAAAATCATTTTTCAAATTTTGTTCTAGTTTCGAGTGTTAAAAGCATCTAGAGGTATCAGGTTCATTTTGTGTGAACTAGGGTCTAATTAAGTTGGTTTGTGGTTGAGTTTTGCTTTGATGAAGTTCCAGAAGTATTTTGAATTCGATTTCGAGTTTATTTGGGTGCATTCAAGTGATCCGGTTGAGCCTCTGTTCTCTGTTTGGTTTCGAACTTTTTTCCTGGATTATTGAGTTCATGTTCTGGGCTGTTAGCTGATTCTTGCTGGTTGTTACTGCTGACACTTCTTCTTCTCGTTGTGATTTGAATATCAGGTACATGCTTTGAATCTCATTGGCATGTAGATCTTCAGTTGCCAAATTGAAATAAAGTGGAAACACAATTTTGTTAAAGTTCTCAGTTGATTCAGTGTGATTATCGTAGTTGAATGTAATAATATGGACTGTATTAGGCTATTTAGATTACCATAAGACTGTTTTCCACAACTATGTAGTGTAATTGATTGCAGTTGGTTTTGAACGATAATTCAAATCCCTACTTCAAATATTAAGTTTCTGTGATTAAAATTGGCTACACTGGACTGTGTGATTGAGCTGTTTAAATTTCTTTTAGTTGATTTAACAGAAATGTTCGCGACATTTGTTTGGCATAATACCGTAGTGTAATTCAAAAAATGGAACTTTAATGACCTAATAATAGATATCATAGGAAAAGTTTTGTAATTAAGTTTAAATAACAGGGCTCATTAATACACAGGTCCATGAGAAGTTAATCGATTGTCATAGCATAATTAGTTTGGGTCTTTATACTACCGTAAGTGCTGAAGCTAAATCATTTTCGAAAGCAGTCAATTGATTCACATCTCACAAGTTTCAAACGGGTATTAAAGAATATGAACACCATGTAGAAATGCGGGGCCCTCATTAAATGTATATATTAAAATACTTAGATATCGGGATGGATTGTTTAACAAATTTCACGGCCTTCCCAAAAACATAATAATGCGTTAGTCTGTTTAGACGCATCTTTAATAATTTTACCTTCCTAAATACGGGTGTGTATTTCATGCAACCCAAATCCAAATCCTAAAATGTTGAATAAAATGTGTTGAGGATCCGGGTGCATTTCATGTGACGTGATCCAAAAACATATTTTTAAACGACGTTCAATTCCTTAAAAATAATTAAAAGTGGTTAAAGGTTAAAATTTGCACATAAGTTAAAGCATGTTATAAAATCATATAAATAAGCCAAATATAATAGTTGAGCGACCGTGCTAGAACCACGAAACTCGGGAATGCCTAACACCTTCTCCCGGGTTAACAGAATTCCTTATCCGGATTTCTGGTTCATAAACTGTAATATAGAGTCAACTTTTTCCTCGATTCGGGATTCAAACCAGTGACTTGGGACACCATAAATAACTCAAGTGGTGACTCTGAATCTTTAATAACGAATCCCATTTCGATTGTCCTTTAATTGGAA
>MU708071.1:86107-101010 GCA_026770625.1 Nicotiana glauca
GACGGAGGCCGAAGCACCCCGGCCGCACCACTCCCCAGGTTTTAAACAGGTTCACGGGTTGTTCTGCTTTGCAGGTTTCGACAATGATCCTGATTTTCGCCCAATTTGATTTTCTTTTAATTAGTTCCTTCTTCATTTTCCAAAATTAATACTAACATCTCCTAAATTAAATTATAAATCACAATAAACTTAAAATACTACTTTGTTCCAATTAATAATTATCATACACAATTAAATACCAATTTTAAAAGAGAAATCACACAATTTGACTTTAAACTCAAAAAATGCGAAATACATATTTTTATGATTTTTTTTTATTTTTCTAAAACATTTAGTTATTAACTAACTCCAAAAAATATCTATTAATTTGTAAAATACAATTACAACATATTTTGTATTTCCTATTAATTTAAACATATAAACATGTACGGACACAAGCAAATGACGACATAAAATACTATGGAAATTCAGAAAAATGCACACAATAAAATCGACAATTTTTGTTTTGATTCCTTTGGGAGTAGTTCGTGTGGGGCAAAAATCACGTGCTCACACAGTCTAGCCCATAAATCATAGAACTACCTTTTCATTTCTGAAACAATCAATACGATCAAAACCTCACACCTCTACTTTGAATAGTCCCAAACCAGCAGTAATAACCCATACGTGAAACCTCAGGTGAAATCATATGATACACCACATAATCCAAACACTCGAAATGATAAGTTCTATTCACAGCAGTTGCCCACGACAACCAAATACCGATAGAAAACCTCTTATTAGCTAAAGTTTTATTACAACACTTTCATATACTGCCAACGATAAATGAAACACGCAGCAAACCGTAACCATTTCTCAGATCAACAATTCATGAAGCCACTTCCCTTTTGACTAATACCATAATAGATTTCCGAGCCAAACCTCGATATTATTCTTACAACTAGCTGAAATCAAATCTCTTCGTATTCATTAATGACCCCAACGATCGCCTCGAACACAACACACCACTCTGGTGATATGACACCCCAATACAGGCCTAAGCCACAACTTGCATAATACGCACACCAATAAGAAACGGTCTGAACATGCTCAAATCATGAAAAATGACTTAGACGAAAGGACTGTAGATCAAGCTCATCAGCACCATCACAACACAAGGCTGAGAGCTTGTCTCATATCATAGAATAGAAAACCTGAATCTACCCCGAAAAGTCATATCTCCGCGTGGCCTTGCTATAATGCGCGATCCTATCCAAAAACTATTACACGTGAAACACCTCAAGTCACTTTGCTCAAAATCGACAGCCACGCACAATTTGATGTCTGAAACCAAAGCAATTCATTACACCCACGGTGAAACAAATAACATATGACATGCAACCCGATAGGTCATAACCAACACTCCATTTATCGAGCAACATCCAATTACTCTTCCCGCTCGACTTTCACTATGAATCCCCAATAGAACTGCACCGCCTGTGCCCAAAATCAACAAATTATAACGTCTCACAACATAGAATAGCAACTCAAGCTGAATACGTAGCCACATCAGCCTGTCAACGAACTCATTACCAAGGAGACTGAAGCTGCTCCTTCCACTACTATAACTCCTATCGGAGCCGTACAATACGGTGCCCATCACCAAATCAATATTAAAATCCACAACCTCGCCCGGCGACATGCCCGGCCACAAGAAATGCATCCGAAAAGTCCCTCAACACCGGAACTGAACCAATGGTAGAAACCTCTGCGCTAACATCCATCACGAAGGCCCAATTAAGAAAAGCAGCCCTCTGCTGGTCTTTGGAATACAAGCCACTCTGCTAGAACATAGTCCAATGCACCTCGTCACTCAACCCGTGGCATTTTTCCGACATAGCCCATAGCGCAATAGTCTAGAATAACCCAACACTGAGATAGCCAGTCCACACCCCAACATCATATCCAAAATCTAACATACCAGGCAAAGAAAGATCCACTCGGGCCTCCAAATCCCAATACCCGCTAAACGGTACCAATACACACGATCCACAACCACTACATAGTCTACACCTGAGAACTCCTAGTCTCCAACTCCATATTGCACACGAATCACCATACCTGGTCCCGAATTCCGTCGTACGAATACATATCACACCTCAAGTACCCAATCATTCCATGAAAGATATTCTAAAATTTCCCCTGTGCCATCAAACAAAATCAGATATCGACAATTGACCTAACAAGAAAGCGCCGCAATACTACCAAAGTGCTATCAACTTAATCACATTGCCCTTTTTCTAAAACATATACCCTCATCAAATCACTATGATTAGCAATACCATTTCCTTAGTCATCTGAAGATCATTCACCCTAATAATCTGAAACTACCCGTGTTGCTTAAGAATTTAATGACTCTACATTCAGAACTGAACCGTAACCTTACACACACGAATCTCAATCTGCCACAACATACCTCATATACCATACCACCCTAGGATAACATGAGAACTCCATCTCCCTTCCTAACCGTAAACATTTACGTACTTAACAAGTCAAGAACTCTCCATTGGTCCCATCTAGAAGAAAATCATTACGCACCCTAAGCTCCACATGTCCATAGGAAATATACATCTCCAAACCACGCTGAAACCCAACAAGAATTCTCTCCCAATTCCATTTGCACGAGCTAAACTGCCAGGACTGAATCCTTCTATCCAAACCGAGCTAAGCAAGCTGTCAGAACTCAAGAGCTTTGCTGCACAATACCTGTACGAACTCATTGCCCCGAACACACACAAAGAATTAATCACATCCTTACCATACCGATTCGGTCCACTATTAAGCTATTCCATCTATCTAATTTCCCTCCTGATTCATCGTCAACTTGATATTTCTCCCTTACTGTAGTACCACAATTCTCAACCCAGGCTTACCACGTGAGAACAAAGCATGAACCACACTATCTGAAACCCATAAGCCGTTGAATACTCTCTCTCGAATATTCCCAAAAGCACCACATTCCACAGCACTTAACTGTGAATAACTTCGTATGAATCTAAATCTGTTACCTTTATTCTCGTGATACTGATGCATAGAATCCCATAATTAACATAGAAATACCACGAATTTGAACCTCTTTCAATGAAAACACAGTTTCTAACCACACATGCAACTTTAAGATACTCGATTGTTCCCTGTAGACTCTTAAACACATTAGAACCATTTTCGAAAGTCATTCTCTCTTATTCAAACTGCAAATCGCCTGACCTGACGGACAGAACAACCCGTGCCTTATTGTCACTCTGATACCGCAAAATGATGTCTTCATCCCAATACAACCAAGCAATTTCCTGCTCTATACGCCGAGCATCCTTTTCCAATAACACTCTAGACATTCCGTGATTCTCATACTCTATAAAGCATAATATAACCTTTATCACAATTTTGCTCCACTCGTGCCATCCTCGACTCAATTTCCACGACCAGAACTGATTCGCCAGCACGCCTCAAGATGGAACCAACATAACACATAACCGTGCAATTAGCTAATCAACAACAACCTCCCCAACTTGTCTCGAAGCCATATATTAGGACACACTCAATAACCTATAACACTTTTACTATAATGATGCCACATTACCATAGTGAGGTTAAACTCAAATCATTTACAAGTTTGTGAAAACACAGATCGTCTTGTAGTGTAATCCTCTACAAATCTCGTATTTATCCCCACATCAGTTGAGTCCACTCTCTTAAGTGAATCGAATTTTCAAATTTCAACACGTACTTTTTAATTACACATGATATCTTTTAACGTACACCTAGGGATCATACCACTTAAGAACACTACGCAGGAGATAACCCACCTGCTTCGCCTCAATTTAATATTTCCGCATACCTTCCACTATCATACACATTACACAGTCATTTAGTCTTCCTGGGTCTGAACTCATACCGCCACATGTAATGCACTTCCCTCCCCAACTAGGAGACACGAAAATATTCTTCACGCGCCCATAACTTGGGCTACACATCAAATCACAATAGAAATCGAACACTTAACAGTTCATCTATTATCCAGCAGACTTCTTCATCACTACAAGTCATATAGATACATCTCACAGTACTAACATACTCATCACATAGACATCCAACCACCATTCCGACTAATAGGGATAATACCGAGCATATAAGTTCAAAATACCTACTCACATAATCAGCACCTCGGTGCTCAAGCCATATGCAAGGGTCCGGCCTCAAGTCCTCCAGACTGGCCGAACATCAAACTCACAGAGATCACATCTTACCCCTTGATCGGGGAATCACAAGCCATCAAGGCACATCTGATACTAAGCACGAATGTGCGCATACAAACGCGTGGAAGGAATTTCAAGAGTTTCTTTTCAAGCTGAACCAAGGACGCACGATAAGAATTCAAGAAATGTGAAGTTTTCCTAAAGGTTCTGCAGCCTCTCGAGGATAAATACAGACGTCTCTATACCGATCCACGAGACTCTACTAAACCTGCTCATGACTCGCGAGACCTAGTAACCTAGGTCCTGATACCAACTTGTCACGACCCAAACCCCGCTCCGGTCATGATGGCGCCTCTCGTGAAGACAAGTCCAACCAACCAATCCTATTTGACTCTTTCAAAAAATAGATAAACATGAATAAACAATTTTTAAGGATAATTCAATAATATTACTTAGTGAAAGTACAACCAAACACAGCCCCAAACCGGGGTGTCACAAGTCACGAGCATCTATAAGAATATAATTCCACCTTACAAGTCTAGAAATATGGTGAACAGAAATAGGGAATAACATAGAAAGACAATGGTGCTGCGAACGCTGGCAGTCACCTCGCTAAAACCTCTACAACTCTGCCTCCACGCATGCCAACACCCACTACCGGGTGAATAAATACCTGCAACTGCACGCGAGGTGCAGGGAGTAAATTGAGTACTCCAACTCAGTGAGTAATAAAAGTAAATAATAACTGAGCAGCGAGAAATCACGTAAAGGAACCAACATGCTGTATAGAAACCGGGTATAATTTTTATGAGAAAACAGTGAAATCTGTGAAATCTTTAGAAATACCTTGGCTCAGTTCAAATCTCTTTTAAAAATGATCTTTTTATTACGAAAACGGTTTCAAAATAGTTAGTGCTGATAAGCACAGAAAATCGGCCCCTCGGGCACAAATACCATAGTATAACAGGTAAAAAGACAAGTAAATATACAAGGTGAGCATATCAAAGTTCGCCCCTCGGGCAATATCTCAAAAATAGTTTCGGTCCCTCGGGCATGGTTTATGTTCCTGGTCAGTCATTGTTACCGGATCGGTCAGTCATTGTTACCTGACCAAAATGCGTATTACGTTGCCATTATTACCACTGGTCAGTCATTGTTACCTGACTGGTCAGTCATTGTTACCTAACCAAAACACGTATAACAGTGTCATTGTTACCACTGTCTAAAATTTGTCCGCTCTAAATGGGTACCCGCGCTCACTGGGGGTGTACAGACTCTGGGAGGGGCCCCTTATGGCCCAAGCACAAGATCAAGCCACCTTGTGGATTATAAACAACGCCTGAAAGCCTTCTCACATCACACTCGAGGCCTGAAAGCCTCCTCACAATATACTCGAGGCCTGAAAGCCTCCTCAGATCACACTCGAGGCCTGAAAGCTTCCTCACAATACACTTGAGGCCCGAAAGCCTCTTCACATATCACTCGAGGCTTGAAAGCCCCACTCAGTCCAGAAAACATCATAAGCCCCTCGGGAATCAATAAAATAGTAGTTCTTAGTTCAAACAACAGTGGAGATATAATTTAAGTCTAAAAGTTCAATTAAAACGGCTGAGTTGTAAAACAGTATAATCAACAAGACTGAGTTCAAGTAATATATCAAATAGTGAGGAAACAGTGATAAAATTCCCCGAAGGGTTCAAATAATTGGCACAAGCCCAAATATGGCAACCAACCCAGATCATGATAACAACAAATATGTTCCAGTCAAATACATGGTAACATCATCAATCGGGACGGACCAAGTCACAATCCCCAACAGTGCCCTACCCCATGCTCGTTATCCGGCGTGTAAGTCACCTCAATATAGCACTACGGTGTGCAAATCCGGGGTTTCAAACCCTCAGGATATCATTTACAATCATTACTCACCTCTAGCCGGCTAAAAGTCCTGCTTGCTATGCCATTTCCTCTTGAATCGACCTCCTCGCGCATCAAATCTGATCAAAACCACAAGGTATACGTTACAATAGGCTAAGGGAACATAACCCAATTGAAAAGACTCAAAAAATATCAAAAATCACAAAATTGGCAAAACCCGAGCCCCGAGCCCACTTCTCGAAAAATCTGAAAATTCACATCACATGATTCCTTATCTCGACATGAGTCTATACATATTAAATTTACCAAAATCCGAGCTGAAATGCTCCCTCAAACCCCAAATTTTTCTTTCTCTTAATTTCAAGCCCTAACCTCCATTTTTGACCTCTAATTCCTTGATTTTCACCCTTAATTCATGTAATACACATTAGATTTATGTTTTAGGCTCAGAATTCCTTGCCTCAATGAAGTCCCTTAATTCCCTCACCAAAATCGCACAATAACCTCCAAGTCCGAGGTGAAAATGTTAAGTTCTTTCAAAAATTTGCGAAGATGGAATTAAATATCCCTGACCAGGCTTTTCTGCTTTGGCGATAAAAATGTTGCTTCTGCGACTTCCGCTTTTACAGTTTCTCTCATTTCGCACAGGATCACTTCTGCGGTCTATTTTCGCACAAGCGAGACCGCTTCTGCGGTTCAAATGTCCGCTTTTGCGGAACCTGCCTCGAGTCCAAGACTCGCTTCTGCGGCTCCCTCATTCGCTTATGCGGAACCGCTTCTGCGGTCCATTTCCGCATAAGCGAAAATACTAGATACCAGAATTCACCCCGTTGGCCATCCGAAATCACCTCGAGGCCCCCGGGACCTCAACCAAAAGTGCCAACCCATTCTAAGACATCATCCAAACTTGCTCCAATCATCAAAACACATCTAACATCGCTAAAATCATCAATTCCCACCAAATTCAAGCATAAGTTTCTCAAAAACTTCCAAAATACGTATTTGATGAAAAACCCGACCCTCGGATCAAAATCTCGCCTATCAACCGGATTTCGCCAAAATACTAACTTCGCCAATTCAAGCCTAATTCTACACCGGACCTCCAAAATAAATTCCGATCACACTCCTAAGGCCAAAGTCATCCCTCGAAGCTAACCGAATCACCAGTGTGAGCACGTGATTTTTGCTTCACGAAAACTACTCCAAAAGAAATAAAAAATAAAACAAATTTCCTCTGTGTTCAATTTTGAGAATTTTCTTGACACTTTTTGGATAATTATTTGTGCTTTGTCCGTAAATGTTTATCTTGTTTTAATTAATTAAAAATATAAAAAAAATGTTGCATGCACATTTAGGATTTAATTGTGCACTTAGGAATTAACTGAACCATGTTTTGTTTTTAAAAGAAAAAAAATCACAAAAATATGTATTTGTTGTATTTTTGTCATTTAATGTACAAATGTGTGTTTTAGTTTTAATTAATGTTTAACCTTGTGGGTTAATTATTATTAAGGATTAATTAATATCTTTTTAACTTAATTTTGATTTTTGCAATTTAATATAGGAATTTTGGTATTTAGGAATTAAAAAAGAAAATGAAAGAAAAAAAGGAAGAACAATTGAAATATAGAACAAATCGGACTAGGCCATCATTTTTCTAAACCAAAATCAGGCCCAAAATCGACCCAGGTCCGGTCCATCTCCAGGTTGTCCAAACGGCGCCGTTTTGGTCATATTTGATCTGGGCCGTTGATCTCAAATTGATTAGCGGCCAAGATCAACCCTCTCCTATCCATTCTCTTACCCGACCCATTACCCGGTTCCCACCGACCCCCCAACTTAGACCAAACGGCGTCGTTTCTCTTTGGTAAAATGATCCAGGCCGTTGATCGTGGTTGATCCAACGGCCAGGATCAAACATCCACTCTAATATATAAACCTAAAATCATTACCCACCACCCATAGCTAAACCCCTTCGTTTCTCTCAGTTACCTTAGAGACGCCCCCATGAAACCCTAGCACCGTCCCCACTTACCTCTGCCGTAAACCTGTTGGCCAGAGGTCCAACGACCACCATACTAACACCCCTAGTGCACCTTGACCCCCTCAAAACGAATCCCATACCCGTTTAGCCCGAATCATCACTAACCATCTCGAATCTTCAATTGAAGATTCGAGCAAAAACCCCAATTAATTCAATGAACCCCAAACTCACCCCAATTACCCACAAGACCACCCGCGTCGCAAATACCATGGTAGTATCGTTCAAATAGAACTCGAGTTACTCAAATATTAAATCAAGCAAAACCCTAGAAAAGAGGTGAAATCGGTCTGAAGAGAAATTTGAGGTCGTAGCCGGCCTTAATCGTGTGCTCTCAATCGAGAACACTCGATTAAGGCCCGTTTCGGCTTCAAGCATAAGGCAAAAGTTGGAGTCAGGGTTGACGGAGCAGAGTTTGTTGGGTCTAATTCCGGGTATCTTTTCTATTTTTCCTTTTATATTCCATTCTTTTATTGTTGTTTTCGGTCTGTTTAAAGATAGTTGTAATTCGTGTTTGGTCAACTAGCTTCTTCATCCTCTGTTCTATAGTTGTTGTTACCCATTTTAGGTTCAGTGGTGTTTTTTTTTATTGATCTTGTGTTTGCTTGGTTACTTTGTCTCTTCCTTCTCATCAGACCGTTTATTTGGTCCAGTTTTATAAAAATTTCTGCTTAATGTCGATTATCACTACTGACTGTGTGAATTATTCAAAATAACTTCATCAATTAGTTCGTATTGGTTGTTTAATTTTGTTTGGGATTCTGCCTTCTTCTGTTTTGTTGAGATGATTTGAGCTATTCAATATCAGTTATTTTCTTGTACGAAAATGTGATGTTCCTATTAGTTGTTCTGATAGTAGTAATTCAAAGGCTTTCAATGTGTGTACTTATTTTGATCCCCTGAATTACTGAATCTCTCATCTTTTTGTTTGATCTAGCTTAAGTTCAGTGTTTGTTTGAGTTGGCTGAGTTACATAATAGGTTTAGGGTCTGATGTGAATTGAACCTAGGATCACTTTTGAGCCTGAAGTTTATTCCGTTAGATCACAGTAAATTCATGAACACCATGGGGGTATTTTGCGAACTGAAAAGAGTTAAAAATTGTAGTTAATGAGTGGTCTGTAGTAAAGTATTAGTATACTATTAAGATATTATTTTATCCATTAGTAGTGGGATCGGGAAACACAGTAGCATGTGGGTTCAACTTGAATAGTATAGCCTGCCCATAACCCCTTGATTAAAAAGAATGAAACATAAATTAGTGGGGAACAAAGAACCTAAAAGAAAACAAAGACACTTAGGAGTGGGGTGATATGGGTGATGGGCAGAATGTTTATGAGGGTTTTGAGGTTTAGAAAGTTGTGGACTGAGCAGGCTGGTTTGTGGTTATAAGTAGAATGAATTCTGATAAAAGGAGGGCTGGCTTTTTAATCTGGGGAAGTCAGAGAGAAAGAGTGAAAAATAGGCTGGATTTTTAACACTAAAAAAGTTCAGTAAATTGAGAGATAAAAACAGAAAAGTGAGGTTTCTTTTGCGATTGAAAATCAGTACTAGTATTTGCTTCTATTTCATTTGAAGTTCCAAGCTTCTTTCTTTGAGTGTTTGAAGTTCAGAAACCTATTGTTCTATTGCATTTCTGGGTCTTTCTGCTTCTGCCTGTGACTACTGTTTGGTATTTTTGGCTTTATACCTACGTTTCTGGTGTTGGTGTTGTTGTTTTGTATCTTTGAAATTGTCAATGGTTTTCTTGGGATTTATTCTGCTGGGTTTTCTATCTGTTGCTGGTTGTTGATGTTGTTGTATACTACTGTTGTGCTGATCACTCCTGTTTCCTCTTCTTTTTCCAATACCAGGTACACTTTCGAATCAACACTGATGTAGCTGTGAGATGTAAAAGTAAAATGAAATGCTAGGGTGATTGATGAATTAGTGTTGTATCTGTAGTTTAATAGATATGTGATAAGTATTTGTATAGTCTGGTTTCATGACTCAATAAGAATGCATGGTGTAGTTTTGTACTTAACTGGAACTGTTTGGTTTTAAAAACTACAATTTGTAGTTGTCAATTGTAGATTAAAAGTTAGTTAAGTTGTGTAATTATGTATAATGAACATATAGTTAAAGGAATGGTTACTTAGACTTCAGCTTTAATTAGTGTTTGTATTTAAGATAGATTTTAGGACTGTGTACTCTAATGGATTAGTGATTCATCATTCTTCCTAGTGCAATGTAGCCTTAATTATTTAATTATTCTACCAAAAAATCTGATTCCATTAGGCAGTATATAGGATAGTGTTTGAATCCAGTTAATAACATCTTCTAGTAATTAATTCCATTAGTCTCAATCGTCTAAAAATGTTAATTTAAATCAACTTGGAGAATGGTTAGTTTTTTTTTAAACATTTTGTCAATCTCGTATGCATATTATAATTTCAGCTTTAGTAGTTCGCTTATAGAATAAGGCACGAAATAATTTTCCATTTTACGAGTTCGAGTGCAATTTTCCGTTAGCATCTATTGTAATCTGATAACTAATAAGAGGCCCGAACTTGTCAAGCATGTAAATCAATTAGGACTTTTTCTTCTTTCATTTTTAGAGACGGACGAAAAAATAGAAAAATGTAGTCACTTTAGGGTGATCCTTTTAAAAATAAATGAGACGAGCCTCACCAAATAAAACTTACAAATCGCGGGGCCCTCATAAATGTATATATTAAAATACTTAGCTTTCGGGATGGGCTGTTTAGCGAATTTCACGGGCTTCCCCAAAATAATAAGGCGTTAGTCTCTTTAGGCGCGTCTTTAATAACTTTACCTTCCTAAATTCGGGTGTGCATTTCATGCGACCCAAATCCAAATCCCAAAATGTTGAATAAAATGTATCGAGGATCCGGGTGCATTTCATGTGACGTGGTCCAAAAACATATTTTTAAACAACGTTCAATTCCTTAAAAATAATTAAAAGCGGTTAAAGGTTAAAATTTGCACATAAGTTAAAGCAGGTTATAAATCAGATAAATAAGCCAAATATGATAGTTGAGCGACCATGCTAGAACCACGGAACTCGGCAATGCCTAACACCTTCTCCCGGGTTAACAGAATTCCTTACCCGGATTTTTAGTTCGCGGACTATTAAATAGAGTCAAACCTTTCCTCGATTCGGGATCCAACCGGTGACTTGGGACACCATAAATCTCCCAAGTGGCGACTCTGAATCTCTTAATAAACAAATCCCGTTTTGATTGTCCTTTAATTGGAAAAACTCCCTTTACAACACCCTTCGCGGGGTGCAGTAGCGTAAAAAGGAGGTGTGACAACTCTGGCGACTTTGCTGGGGATCAGAGAACCCAGAACTTTTGGTTCAAGGTTTAGAATTCGAGCTTGGTATATGTGTTGTATTTGGCTTGTATATTATCTGATTTTGTTATATGTTTGGGCCTAATGTGCTAAGTGTTGCTATTACCGCTTTGATATTTTGTGAACTGTATATAAACTGTGCCGAAACCCCTCTCATCTCTGAGTCTTCTAAATCATGCAGAAGGGTGCACTTCGTGTGACTTCTTTTCTGTATAGAGTGCACTCCAATTTTAGAACGAGGTTCGGATAAGTTGCTAAGCTGGCGGATCTTCTATATCCCCGGTACGCTACCCCCCTCCCCCCCGGCTCGAGCTGTCCGCTCGTGTAAGACAGGTCTAGAATAATAAACCCAGGTTTAAAACCTAGAATAACAAAACCTTATGTCGGATCCCTAATAGGAACGCTTATTTGCATCATGTTGCATTTGATTTAGGGGACTCAACACAGGGGTTGGGTCCGTCTAGGACAGGTAACCTGAAATGAAAAGACCATCCTGCTGCATCCAGTTTGTTTTACGCATTTATTTTTTCAGACTTGCATGCAGATCGTCTTATGAAAATTGGGAATAATAGAAAATCGTGAAAAAGGAAAATAGCAGTGTAGAGATAACTACTTATTTTCATAAAAACCAATGCCCAAGTAGTGTCGAAACTCTGCCAAAATTTTGAAAAAAAAGTGGAAAAAGAAAGAAGGGGTGTTTTCGAAAAGATAAGAGTCTTGTTTTTTAAATCTAGTTTATTTTTTCCTTCCCGAACTACGTCAGTTTGATTCTCACCGGATGTGAGATACGTAGGCAACCCTCATCGGGTCCAACTTCCCCTTTTTGCAAAAATAACCAGAAAATGTCAAAAAAATTTTTTTATTATAAATCAAGTGATGCTATTTTTGTCAAAAATAGCACAATGTTACCGAAAGGGACGCCGGAAGACTGACTTTGCGTAAACGGCCACTTTTGGTCATTCCTTTAGAGTTTTGACCGGTTGACCCTCACAGCCTTAAAATCTTAATCCCCAAAGTGCTGAAAGGCCGTGTTCGGAAAATCAGATCTTTCTTTTTAAATAAGAAAATAGTCAAATCATTTTTGAGTCGAATAAATTATTACTTTTTGTTTAAATAACCTTAATAAATGTGCAGGATGAGCACAAGTAAAAACAAACCCTTCACCGTCTTTAGCGAGGTCCCTCTCCAGCTCCATATGTGGTGGAACGATTGGAAAAAAGGCAGCAAAGAAATAGTGGTCAGAATCTTGGGGGGTCCCATCAGTATACTAAATGTCAGGGCGAGGCCGGATGTCATCGAGGATTTAATACCATTTTGGGACCCGGCCCGAAATGTGTTTCGCTTTGCGGATTTTGAGCTTACACCCACACTGGAAGAAGTAACAGGTTATGCGGGTATGAATGGGAATTTGTGAGGTCAGTATCTGTTGTCACCAAGGCCGGTATCTCCATACCGCTTTCTGGATTTGTTAAATATCAGTCGGACTGTGCAAAATAACAATTTATCAAAAGGATGCTGCGCTCTTCAGTTCTTATATCAGTGTTATGGTAATCTGCGTGGTTTTAACGAGCCAAATTTGGGACTGACTCATGCCGGAAATAGAAGTAAATGGGAAGCAAGACGAACCTTGGCATTCATAACAGCATTCTTGGGAATCGTGGTGTGCCCAAGAAAAGATAAGAAAATAGAGATAGGTCTTGTGGGGATGGTCGACGTCGCAATGAAAAGGGATGATAGCACTATAGTTCCCCTGATCTTATCAGAAATGTACCGAGCATTGACTGTGTGTAAGGAGGGAGGAAGTTTTTTCCAAGGTTGCAATCTATTACTTCAGTTGTGGATGCAAGAGCATCTCTGTCATCGGGTGGGGTATATAAACTACGGGCTGACTGGTTTAAACTGCATTGAAAAGTTTGAGAAGCGGGTAACGGGTGTCGCATTCCCTGAGGGTACTGAAGATTGGTTTGTATGACTTAGATCCCTGACAGCGGACCAAATTGAATGGGCATTCGGGTGGTTGCCCGCTACTGAAGCAGTACATGTCGGCAAAAGAATGTTATGTTCCTTTGATGGGTGTCCATAGTATCCAACCATACGCTCCCCATCGGGTATTGCGTCTATTGGGAAGGTTCCAGGATGTCCCTAATGATGAAGATTTGAGCAAGCATGTCATCGAGCTGAGTCCGAAAGCCACGTTCCCGGAAGATACAATTCGCAAGTTGTGCCACGAATGTAGATTCCTTGAGCCCAAAGCTATGGTACAAGATTTGGCCAACGGGGAGGTAGACCCAAAGTATGATGCATGGTTCAGGAAAAGATTCCAGACTCGTCAGAGGCCTGCTAAAAGGGCCCATGTCCAGCAATTCATGGATGACTCGCAAGAACAATGGGTTTGGTTGGCAAGAGAAGAAGGCTATCGGGTTGAAATTGGTAAGCTGAAACAGCAAATTACGGACCTGAAATATGAAAATAGCTTGCAAGTTGATGCTGGTATGGGAGAAAAGAACAGTTTGACTCAAGAAAGCAAGGCCCTGAAAACCCAAATCCAACGAGGCAGAATGGATGCCAACAACCAACAGAGAAGTCGGACCGACAAAAGAATGATAGCTGGGTTGAGAAATCAGGTCATTGAAAGTCGAGAGGGTTTGGAAAGGGCAGTGTAAGCATGTGATTTTTGCCCTACATGAAGATAACTCCTAAAAAATATACTAAAATAATTTTAATTGATTTTTAGGCATTTTTTCTTTATTTAGTTGCATGGCATGCATTTTTAACAGTTTAAAAATCATAGAAAAATTATAAAAAGTATCACATTTTAATTTCATGACACCTTAGGTTTAATTTGCAATTTAGGAATTAATTGCAATGAGTTAATTGTGCTATTAATCAAAAAATCACAAAAAATGATCATTTTTACATAGTTAAATAATTAGCTTAATTTTACAATTTGAATCAATTTAGGAATTTAGTTTAGGTTTTTAATTAATTAAAGAAAGAAAAAAATAACAAAAAGGAGGAGGGGCTGAAAATACAAAATAACGCCTAAAAATTCAAAAGGCTGGCACAAAAATCAGAGGGCCCCCATAAAACTCTCGTGATTTGCTTCATGTAAAAAACAAAAAAAAAACT
This sequence comes from Nicotiana glauca, assembly GCA_026770625.1. Taxonomy (NCBI): domain Eukaryota; kingdom Viridiplantae; phylum Streptophyta; class Magnoliopsida; order Solanales; family Solanaceae; genus Nicotiana; species Nicotiana glauca. The sequence continues at coordinate 100,750 of MU708071.1, forward strand.
AGCAAAAATCAATGCCTAAAATAACGCAGAAGAAGCAACAATTTCCATGGCTTCTCCTTGAGCAAGTCACAGCCAATTCACCACTGTAACACCATAAAACACCCATCCTCTTCGATATCCATTCCAAAACCAGTGAAGTTGCACTCTATCCCCTCCGTGACTTGAACTCCGGCCAGCAACCACACTCACAACTAAACGGAGCTCCACTGGTTGGAGAAATCGACATTTCTCATTGGTGTTTGGCTGGAAATTTCAGATCGG